>WOVY01008009.1:0-30871 GCA_013436015.1 Rhipicephalus annulatus
CGCGCCGACGGACGCTGGTCGTTTGGTTGCAGGTGGTGTCAGGACCATAGAATGCTCGCGTTTTGCTAACGCAGCGTCGCTGAGCCCAGTCTGCGCACACGTCAACACCCATTTTTGCATAAGGGGTCTTTCATGATGCACTCGCGGCAGTTTTGCTAGCTTCTCATATACCGACTTTGTTTTTACGTGACGTCATTGGATGACAAAGTGTATGACTGTTGCAAACATGATAATGCTGACACGCGTGTCATGTAAGAACTCGACAACATACAACGCTCATAGCGTTCTCGTGGCCGTCTCGCTAGCTCCAGATATACTCAATTTGGTATCACATGACGTGAATAGACGATGAAAATAAACAATACGTCCAAACATGATAATCCTGACAGAGAAGTCATGTGCAGCATCATTTACATTCACCTCGTAACATTCTGCCACACTTTGATGTGAAATTTGAAACCTTCCCATTCATGCTTCGCATATAACTGATTCCAACTGTACGTGGGGTCTGCCAACTTTTTGTGCTAAAATATATGAACTACGTCCCCGAAGAAAACCTGATGGGATACGAGGCAGCAGCGGTGCGCACGGCGTTGATTCGGTTTTTAATATCCTCGATACGAGTGTTGGAAAAATGGTTTAAAACGAAACATAGTGTAGCGTTCACTCAAGTACGCGTTTGTATGAAACGCAAAGACACGGGAGGTGGGTGTTGGATTCGTGTCAGTTTCACCGCATATAAACAAGCCAAAACAGTGTTTCCACTTGACATGCGGGCTGGCGCTGTGGGCGATGAAGAGGGTGAATGGAGACCTAAGTTGTGGTGGTGAGTGGTTGTAAGGAAGAGGAAAAGGCACCTAATTTTTGTCTGCCTCAGGGGCGAGACGGCGCAGTGCCTGATAGTGGTGGGGATAAGGAGGGATAAAAAGAATAGAAGGAAATAGATGAAGAAATAGAGAGGCAAGCGACGGAAAATAGAAGGAGATATGAAAGTGATGATCTGGTCGAGGCAGTCCAAGGGCTGAGCACCACAATGCGAGAGCTGCATGGCGTCATGAGACCGCGGAGGGCGAACCAGTCGGCGGGAGCTACGCTGGCGTCGGAGATCGCGAGGGCACAACCGTCCAGCTTGAAATCCTCCGAGCGAATCCTACCTAAGTGAGTTGCTTGCGGGTGAAGGAGTTGGTTGCGGCGCTTGCTGTGGCGAGTGTGTGACGGGGAAGGAAGACAGTGACGTCAGCGCTTCAGCTGCGGCATCGCTTACTTGCAACGCCACCGAGGACTGACTCAGAAAGAATTTCCTCTAGGTGGTGTTGCTACTTGGCACCTCTCCAATGCCTGGGGCGAGGGGAATGCGTTGCAGCGCGTTCGTAAGGACGGAGATATGCACGGTGTTACACAAGTGAGTCAGAGACACTTCACATCTAAAAAAATGGCAGCATATCTATGGAGTGAATGATAGAGAGTGTTACTTAAGCATCCGTCCCGTCCATTCGTTCTTGCTTCCGTCCGTCCATGCGTGCGTCTGCGTGGCCGCCCATGCGTCCATCCGCCCATCCGGGCGCGCGTCTCTTCGTGTGCCCGCACGTCCATCTGTGCGTCCGTCCCTGCGTTTGTCCATGCATCCGCTCCTGCGTCCGTTCATGCGTCCATCCGCCCGTGCAGCCAATTATGCGTTCGTCCATACATCGGTCTGTGTGTCCGTTCATCCACCTATTCAACACTCCAAGTACCACCATCTCACATCTTTTCATCGTATATTCCTCATATAGAAGCACAGCCATACAGCGGAAAACGAGAGGAGGCATACGCAAACTTTCTTACGGCTTGCGCTTCCTGTCTACTTCCCACCTTTAACCACCTAGAGTTCATGGTGTATACTAGTTCACTGCATTAATGGCACTGCGGCCCAACGCTCGCTTAACCTTTTCAAAACCATAGAGATTACGCCCAGCGAGTATAACGTAGCAACCCTTTCTTGTCAGATAGTGCTCAATGTACATGCCAATGAATGCTAAAGGGGAATGAGAGACAGGAGAATTCAGCTTTTAGTTAACGCACACGCTGCGAATTTTATATTCAACAACGCACAGAAGAACCACTGGCATCACTTTGGAGGTGAAAATATAAGCCTGGTTACACACTACGACTACTATTACGACTAGGAGGGACGAACGGGTGCCGCTATAAGGAGTTTCGCCCCTAAAATTCGCTGATTCCACGTACAGTTCGAATCAATGATATGCGAAGCACGAATGAGAAATCTTGATATGTTACTTTAAAATTAGCACAAGGTTACGAGGCGGAGGTAAATGATGCCACACATGACTTGCGTGTCATGGTTGTGACGTGTGTGGATGTGTCGTCTACCTTCGCCATCTATTCACGTCACGTGATACCAAATTTAGTATATGTGGAGCTAGCGAAACGGCCGTGAACATGCTATGAGCGTGGTATGTTGTCACATTGTTACATGACACGCGTGTCAAGATGACCATGTTTGCACCTATCTTATATTTCATAATCCATTGACGTAACGTAACACGAAATTCGGTATATGTGGAGCTAGCGAAATGGCTCCAAGCACATCATGAAGAGCCCAATACACTCCAATGTAGCGTTGACGTGCGCGCACGCTGGGCACAGTGACGCTACGTTCAAAAACGCGAGCACTCTATATTCTGACGCCAGGCGCGACCGGCGTGATCAGCGTCCTTCGACGCGGCCCGACGGCAACCGTTGCGAAAGGCGACGTGCTGCGTTTCGTGCCGATGCGTCACCCAGACAACACTGCATCTCCCTTTTCTAATTGGAGGGATCCCGTACGCGCTGATGAAACGCGCATGCGTCAAAGCAACGCAGTGCGGTGCGTGCCTGCGAGTCTATAGAGAGTTTTAGTACTGCGTACGCTGCGTACGTGGGGGCGTTGCGTACGTAAGGACGCCACGTTCTGCGTAGTGCGCATGCGCAGACCGCAACGCTCACGTATTGCGTTACGTACGCAGCCGCTACGTACGCACGCATGAGATGCGTGCGTGCGTACGTATGAGGTGATCGCGCCGCTCTCGAACAAGTTCGCGACAGCGCGAGACTTCATTTTGCAAAATGGCGGCATCAAAGGCAAGCACCGACTGGCTCTGTGGCTTAAAATATGGCCATAATCTGGCTATAACACTTGGATTGGCTCACATTGGCTGTCAACAACACGTGCTTTCTATTTTGATCTACCAGATGGCGCAACACGCTTCACGCTCGTTACGTACGCCGGTACTACGGCGTACTAAAAGCCGAATAGTGGCAAACGACGCCACGTTCCCAACGTATCCCGGGCACAATCCGCAGACAGATGCAGAGCGCGAGACGCTGGCGTCGCGTTCCAGTTTCACCGAGGCCGTCTCAAGGTTTTTTTTTATCCGCTAGGCTATGTACTCTGGCGCTGTAGTCAGGCTGAAAAACTCGACTGAACAGTGCCTAGAGAGCACGCGCAATGCGTCACGACGAAATGTGTCGGCACCTTCACTGTGGCATGTAGTCATGTTCTCACATGACACGCATGTCATGATAATCACGTTTGCACCAGTCACATACCTTCGTCATTCATCGACGTCACGTAATACTAAATTTGGCATATGTCAAGCTAGCGAAACGGCCGCGAGTGCATCATCAGTGTGGCATGTAGTCATGTTGTTACATCACACGCATATCGTGATTATCATGTTTCGATGTGTCATTTACCTATCTCGTCCGTTCATGACGCGTAATACCGAGTTCGGTACTTGCGAAGCTAACGAAACGCCGAAGAGCGCACCATGAGCCTAGCATGTAGTCATGTTGTTACATTACCCGCATCTCAGGTTTATCACGTTTGCACAAGTATCATACCTTCGCCATTTATTAACGTCCCGCAATACCGAGTTTGGCAAATATGAAGCTATCTAAATGTTTGGCAGCGCATCATGAGCGTGGCATGCAGTCATGTGGTTACGAGACACGCATCTCATTATTATCATGTGTCCGCCAGTCACATACCTTCGTCATCCATTGACGTAATGTAATACCAAATTTGGTATATGTGACGTTAGCGAAATGGCCATGAGCACCTCGTGAGCGTTACATGTAGTAATGTTGTTACATGACACGCATGTCATGATTTTCATGTTAGGATCTGTCGCTTGTGTTCGCCTTGCAATCATTCTATACGACACCAGTTTTACAACATGCCATGTAAACGAAACCACCGCAAGAGCTGCAAAACCATGAAATGTAAATCGTGACATTCATGACATACATGTCATGATTTTCATGTTATGACTAGACAGATACGTTCTTCATACAGTCATCTTATGCCATACCAAGTTTGAGATCCATACCACTATCGAAACGGCCAGGAGAGCTAAACGTCGTAGGCGGCTAGATAAATAGATAGATAGATAGATAGATAAATAGATAGATAGATAGATAGATAGATACATAGATAGATAGATGGATAGATAGATAGATAGATAGATACGCTCAATGTCACCGAAGTTCACTAAGAAATGCTTGGCATTTAAAAATTGGTGGCGCATCTGCGTGTTCCGCTGGCAAAGGTCATCGAGAAGCTATAGTCTTTTGTCTTGAGAAAGAGATCCGGACATTTATTTGATGTTCTGCGCAAGAACATTGGCGAGTAGGCTTTGTGTGGGATATGGGGGTCATTTAGAAGTAACTTGAGACAACGAAGTTTTTCTAAAGCGCAAAGTCACTGAGAGGCGGCAGCACCCTGTATTTTTTTTTAGTTATTCGTAGGACAGCTTTTTTTGGTGCCAGTCGACGCATAAAACCACACGGACTACATCGATACCAAGTATTTCATTGTGGGTGAGCTTTTTGACCCTTTTTCGAGACTCTTCTGTTTGCCCATCTGCTCAGCTGAGTGCGCTAGGCTGAGGCTACGGCGGAGCGGCCACCGGTCCTTCTCGGAAGGGTGTTTCAGGACTCTACGCACAGAATGTCTATGCAAGTCTCTGTCGATGGGGAGGATATCACTCCCGATGATCTTCAAGATTCTGGATGGTCTGTGGCTACCACTAAACGTAAACGTCGTGGGACGCATACCCCAAGGACCGAGACGCAAGCAAGCGTCTCCATGCACGGCGACGCGTGGTCGCCTCAGCGCTCCCGGGCTGCGGTGAAGAAGCGTCTTATTGCTGCTTCTAGACTTCCTTACCTTCCAAGAGATCATCATCGAGTCATCGTGAGACCTAGAAATGGCCTGGACATGAGAACTGTGAGTCAAATTGAGTTCGCGAAGGCACTCGCAGTGGCTGCAGCGCTCAGTGAGGAAGGAGTCACGGAAGACGTGGTATGCCCGAATATGATGCAGAACATTGCAGTTATAAGCACTCCAGCGGAGAGGAACGCCAGAGCGTAATCCAAGATCACCGCCATTACTCTCGGTACCACCAGTTTTGATGTTAGTGCCTACCGAGATGCCCCCGACGACACCTGCAAAGGTATCATCAGAGGTGTTGACGCGGACATCGGTCAAGAACAACTTTATTCACTTATGGTACACGCAAGGAACCCGACTGCACTCTAAGTGAAAGGAATCAAGAATTACACCACGGTAACCATCCTCTTTGACGGACTAAAGGTGCCAAATTACGTCATATGTGGAAAAAGTTTGGTTCGCTGCACCCTGTATCGTCGACAGACCGATGTCTGTTATGCCTGTGGAAAGCTAGGTCATCGAGCCGATGTTTGTCCCCATCCAGTGGAGGCCGTCTGTATAGGATGTGGTATGTCATCTCCTTCGGAGGATCACGTCTGCACTCCAGAATGCAAGTTGTGTGGGGGTCCACATCTCACGGCAGACAAGACGTGTAAGCATCGTTTTCAAGTGCCCTACATAATCCGTCGACGAAGACGAGAGCGACGGATGCAATATACGATGGAATTTGCGGAACAAGACGCCGACGACATGAACTTCACAGATAGTGGAGGAGACTTGTTATCGCTACCAGCCGCTGCAGGCGGCGAGCGTTACGACTGAGCGCCCGAGCACCAGCTGGCGCCCGCGTGACGTCAGCCAACAGCTACAACCATCGCGAGGACGATCCCGTTCCTGATGCAGAGCAAGGGGCCGTTCGAGATCCAGAGGACATTCTAGGTCCAAGGGCCGTTCTAACTCACGGGTGCCTACCGTCCGCAATGGTGTGCAGCAAGGAAATCAGCACCAGACCTGGGCATCCAAGATCAAGGGCTCCCAACCACAGGTAAAGGGGGGTACCAATCCAGAGCAACACTCAGATATATATGCCCAGATGCAAAGGGAAAATGCTAACCTCAGGGCCATTGTCGAGCAACTCAGGGCTGAAATAGCCGACTTAAGGAAACCACAGCAGGTTTCGTCTCCGTCTCCTTCAAACACAGTTCCCTGTACAAAGGCCACATCGGATGCGAGTCACGATGAGGTACCCATGGACGTCCATCCAGGGGCAAAACCAACAAAAAGGAGAGCGCTAGCACAACCGGCCAATAACGAGGACAGAGATTTCAAAACAGAGGCCAAGGAAACCTTGAATGGTATCAAAAATGCTCTCAAGGGCGGTGGTCGAGTCGATTGCGGTATTGGACAGCAGAGTCACAAAGATCAAGGCTGACCAAGTTAAAGCTTTACAATCAGCCGAGGCTACTCCGGCCCAAGTAATACCTAAGGTCAGGATCGTGCAGAAGGTGGAAACCCGTAGCATCTCTCAGGAGAGAGCTTTTGAGGGTCCAAAATATGGCGGGACACCTTAAAAATTTCGTAATTTGGCAGTGGAACTGCTGGGGCTTCCAATCAAAGAAGGCAGCTCTCCAGCAGTATATAAATTCCAGCCAAGTTGACCACATGTTATTATGCTACAGGAGACGCTTATGGAAACAATGAGAGTGCCAGGCTACACCCGTCGCATCACGAAACCTCCAGATGGCCGAGGTATCTGCACGTTTGTGTCCAAGAAGTACACTTACATTGAGCAAAATTTGCACATGGCAAATAGCAAGATTGAACTCTCTCTTTTAGAAATAATACCTGGCAGCAACCTTAAAAATAGCATTTTCATACTCCACATATATATCTCTCCAGAAGGCAGGCACCATCGCTTCACCTCATTGTTATCAAAAGCCGTTACGATCACTAGGAAAGTGGACGCACCCATAGTTATAGCGGGAGATTTCAGCGCACCCCATCAAGCTTGGGGCTACCCTCGCACCACTGCCAAGGGAGCGGAGCTCTGGCAAGCGGTGTCAGATCTGAATCTTACTTTGGTCACTGACCCCACGTTTCCTACCCGCACTGGAAATTCTTGCTCTAGGGATACTACCCCAGACCTCACCTTTGTCACAACCACGGGGGAGGTATCATGGTTAAACTTAGGAGAAAACTTGGGGAGTGACCATTGCATTTTGAGTACGACATTTTAAATGCAAGCAAAGCCCCCTAAAGCTTTCAAATTTACAGATTGGGACCTCTTCCGTAAGATCAGATCGAATAGCGCAGAAGAGATTAATGACCTAACGAATTTCTACAAGTGGCTGTCTCAGCTGGTCGAAGACGTCAAGTCGGCCACCAAAACGATAGAGACTGATCTACCAGTCAATAAAATGGATAGTAGGCTTGCTCATCTTCGTGAGGCTAAAAGTGTCCTCCTAGCCAGGTGGAAAGCACACCGTATGAATCGAAGACTGCGAAAACGCATCGCAAGTCTTAACCAAGAAATAACAACTTACTGTGAGACGCTGGAAAAACAGCACTGGGACGAGATTTGCAACAAGGTGGATGGTCAGATGAAAGTTGGGGGAAAATGGAACCTCCTCAAACACCTGCTGCAGGAGACCAAATTTAAATCCAACCAGACGCGCTTGGTAGACCGAATACTGCACTCAGAAAGAAAGGTTAAATCGGACACGGAAATAACTAAGTGTCTGGCACAGAGATACCTCCCTTTGGACACAACCCGGCCTCCTTCTGGCTACGCGCAATACACGGGATCACCAGCCTTCGAATGGGACAAGCCCTTCCAGTAAGAAGAGGTCCGCACCATCTTAAACAATCCTAATGGGAACTCCCGCCCGGGCCCGGATGGCATTACAAACAAGACAGTACGCAATTTAGACGATGACTCTGTCATCTACCTCACCAAAGAAATCAATCGTATTTGGGATACTGGGACTTTCCCTGAGCAATGGAAAAGGGCGTCGGTTATTCTCATACCTAAACCTGGCCGGAGTCCCAGTTTTAGCAACTTACGACCCATTTCACTGACGTCCTGCATAGGCAAGGTCGCCGAGCATGTCATCAACGAGGGAATATCAAAGCACATAGAGAAGACTAACCTGTTTCCGTATAACATGGTAGGATTCAGACCACACCTATCTACTCAAGACGTCATGAAAATGCTGAAGCATCACATCATAGATCAGGAGACAAAAGACGTTAGAGCTATTTTCGGTCTGCATCTTGAAAAGGCCTTTGACAATGTCTCGCACTCCCACATACTTGCCTCCATCTCTTCTTTCAACTTAGGAGCCAACTTTCACAAGTTCACCAGCTCGTTCCTCAGGAATAGAAAAGCCACTGTACAGCTTGGGGATCTCAAGTCTGAGCCCTACCATTTCGGTTCCTTCGGCACCCCGCAGGACTCAGTCGTCTCTCCACTGCTTTTTAACATTGCAATGTGCGGCCTTGCTGCAAAGCTCTCAAACCAAGAGGGCATCAAGTTCGCCATCTACGCGGTCGACATCCCCATATGGAGTGTCGGTGGCTCGGAGGTCTCTGTGGAGAGCTCTCTTC
Organism: Rhipicephalus annulatus; assembly: GCA_013436015.1. Lineage (NCBI taxonomy): Eukaryota > Metazoa > Arthropoda > Arachnida > Ixodida > Ixodidae > Rhipicephalus > Rhipicephalus annulatus. Next base: position 8,819 of record WOVY01008009.1, read on the forward strand.
AAGAGGCCGTAGACTGTGTTGAAGTCTACATAAATGAAATGGGCCTCAAGCTCTCGCCAGCAAAGTCCGAACTTCTCTTATATCGACCCACGAGACGGGGACCCAAACCATAAAACTGGCAACCACTGGCCGCCATCGACATTAGGCTGCACACGGCATCGGGGCAGCGTATTCCAAGGGTGAACTTCATACGCGCTCTGGGCATGATTATCGAGGCTAATGGACAGAACGGCCGCACGATCGACCGTCTGACTTCTAAGGCGGAAGGGGTCATCCAACTAATCTCACGCATTTCCAACAGTCGGGGTGGTCTTCGAGAGCAGAACCTCCGCAGACTGTTCCATGCATTCTTGATGAGCCACATAAGCTATGCCGCATCTATGCACAGGTGGCAACTCCATGAAAGAAATAAATTGAACATCTTCATAAGGGAAATGATCAAGAAAGGTCTTAGGATTCCTGTGCACACAAGCACTGAGAACCTTATGAAACTTGGAGTCCACAACACGCTTGAAGTTATCGAGGCTCAACAAACGGCACAGGTTGCAGGCTTTCGACCACACCAGCGGGGAGAAAGATTCTGGTTGACACTGGAGTCAACCCCCTGACGTTGGAAGTGCAAAATATGCCACTCGATATTTACATACGCTCTCACATCATAGTGTGCCCCCTTCCACGAAATATGCATCCACAGTACAACGCGGGCTGGCGTGTCGCTCAAGCCTCCCCCTTTTTGCTCAAGCTCACAAACACTCGTCCGTTTCATGCTGTGTTTGATGCCGCCCAGTATGGCGTTTCCGCTCGCTTTGCAGTAGTATCCATAGATACTAAGGGTCAAATTTTATCATCGGCGTCGGTTTGAACCACTTCTTCTTACAAAGCAGAACAGATGGCCATTGCACTAGCACTCCTTGATCCACAAAGGACTGATATTTATACGGACTCTAAATACACTGCTAGGGACTTCGCCTCAGGGTCCGTGTGCAGGGAAGTTTTGAGAACTCTCGCTCACAAGGAACTCGCCCACCACACTATTATTTGGTTTCCTACTCACCTTGGTTGAAGGTAGGAGGCCTTCCCAATGTCAGCGAGCTAGCCCACTCCAAGGCGCGAGGCTTCACTTACCTTGCCGGGACTTGTGCTTCTCAGACAGAAGAGTCAGCCCCAAGCCTTAATTTTATGGACATTTTGACTTCGTTCAACGAGATCATGAAGCATTAATAATTAGGCCGTATGTCCTTTTCATTGCCACACGAAAAGTTGTCTAGGCCACAGGCAATCTCTCTTCGCATGCTTCAGACGGGAACATACCCTAGCCTCGTAACCTATAGCCATTACTCCGATATTTCAGAACTTTGTCCAGACTGCCAGAATCGCAGTGATTTTAACCACATGCTCTGGAGGTTGCTCTCTTTACAAAGAAAAAGTGAAGAATTTTCTGAGAACTCCTTTCATTTAATGCTCACGAGTCCGGTTCTCATACAACTCAAGGCTGTCCAGAAGGCCCACGATGCGGCGGTGAGGCTGGGCCTCCCCGTCCCAACGTGGGAGCGGTCCGCCATCCTACCCCTATAAAACGGGGGTGGAATCCTTCAGGAGCCGAATAAAAGTTTTTCATCCATCCATCCAATCGTAGGACATATTCGTATATTTAGATCATAGCGTGACATTGTCAACGTCACGTAATAAGCACTGCGTTCTTTATTGTTGCGTATATATGCATTTTAAAAATAAGGAAGGACACTACCTAATAACTTCGTACTATTTTGCACCACTATATGCGTTGTTTTTTGGTTGACAATATCACGTATGAACGTGTGATGAAAATAAGGTTACGCTTATATTATTATTATTATTCTTATTCTTATTATTATTATTATTGTTGTTGTTGTTGTTGTTATTAATTTTTAAAAAGGGACTAAGAGACGCTGGCGAGATTTAGCAGATTCGATTACAATGCGTCGCAGCGTGTCTTCGACTTGTCCGTTCGGTGCACATCATTCTGTTGGAGAAAAGTGTACCAGTGGTCGCTCCGCGGTTGTTAAGAGCAAGTGTACAAGTGGGGTTTCTCTGCTGATGTGCGGCTCAGGGAAAGCTGACCAAAGTAGAAATAATGAATTCTTCCCACAGGAACCGCAGCAGCGAAATGTGCTCCACTGTAATAATTTCAGTAAGGCTGCAACCGAATACATCGCCGAGACACCAGCTCTATCTAGAGATGACCCTGAGAGTGGTGAATCTTGCCAAGTAAGTGCATTTATCATGGCAATAAATGGCACACAGTCGAAAGCCAACAATCTCCGCACTCATTTTCATCTCCGTGTTGTTACAAAGGAACAGTTCACAAAAGGGAATATTTTGTTTGTGTTTTTTGAGGTAATCATGTCGCTAAAGATAGCAACAGGGTTCTTCGCGGGGAAAAAGGCCAGACAATGCAAGTATGCCAACGGCGCCTTAGGACCCGCTGAGGTACATGAACACGATCGTTGACGCAATGCGAGGAACGTGAGGGCTGGTTTGGGTGATCAGTTTGCTGCGACGCCACGGAGTGTAGCTGCCTTTCGAATCTAAGAGAGGCGATATTTCTGCTTTGTCCCTGGCGCATTCGATAAGGGCATTGTGGCGTAAGAGAAATTCGCTGCCGAGCATGACTTCGCGTCAAAGCGAAATGAAGAATTTGATGACATCTTCGAAAAGAAATAAAGAATTTGGTGGTGTACACGACATCTTATTGACGGAATGGGCTGCGCACTGTCGAAGGTATGTAACAGGCAGGGCACTGGCTATGCGGGAAGAGAGTCCGAAAAGGGTCATCGTGTCTTTCTGAAGTAAGCGGCCTAGTGAGGCGTCCATGATGCCAAACGTGGCTTCTGTGTTGTTGACAGCGTCCAAAAGCACTTCTATTACAGTCGAGGGTCTGCACCGAAAACTTACATATCAGCGGTGTCGCAGTTCTTGCCTCTGAGCATTCGACTCCATATCTTTCTCTTCTAGAATGATGGATTGAGACCACATCGGCAATTATGGGCAACGGTGTGAAGACATGGAATCACCACTATGTCGACAGGGTGGTATGTAGAGGCCACATTCTAAGGTGGGTCGTAATATGATGGGGCTGAATGAATTGCCATGAATGACGCGGTGGTAGATCGTTTCTCTCTGCTAAAATACCGTGCAATGTGATAGGTGCACCCACAAGAACACCATCATGGCAAGGGTCTGAAATAGGCCACCTGTTCTTTGTAGCTGGAACCGTCATCGCTTCAGCACCGGCTGCATGAAGTGGCTGGTGCTCCAATGAGAGGTGCACCTGGAAAAATGTGTGCAGTCTATCAACGAGCTTTCGCTAATTGAGTCCTGCTGGCGCTAGAAACTTGTGGAGTGGTGGGATAGACTAAGCGTGGCTCGGTGGCGTAAGTGCACGAAGGTGGTCAAGCAAGGCATCAGCTGATTCAAGTTGGATGGCGTGGTTAAGCGAAGGCAATAAGTTCAAAGTTAGCTGTTGTACTCACGATGGACAAAAAAATGGCGGCAAGAAAAGCTGCCACACCATTTTATACCTATTTGCTTCCGCTCACGCAACTCCGTGCGCGCCTTGTACGCGGCACCTGCATGCGACAGCAGCTACTGCGGTCTTAAACATGAACTGTGTCGGTGGTACTGTCTTGTAGTATATGGTATTAGGAGTTGTCCAAATAGGTGATATGAAAGCGGACGAAGCTCAGTTTGATGACATCCTTTAGAAGCTTTGATTCTCTCGCACGATGAAAGCCCATCTTTCCCGTCGTGTTAGGCTGAGCCATTAAAAAGCAGTCGAATCCTTGAGGCGAGGAGAACCAGAGCACATGATTAGTTCTGGGACGTATGCTGCGACGTCTGTAGAGATGCATCTTGAAAAAAAGTTTGGTTGAATTTACAGTATTGAAGTTCGGGTATCAACCAATGCATATTATTTTCTACTACCATATAAAGGCGTTTATTGTGTGCTGGCGTGCATACAATGACTCGAGTGAATAAATCAGGGCGCAAAGCGACCCCCTCAATAGCGCTTCAGAGCATGCTGCACTGTAGTTTTCGTCTTCGAAACATAATATTGCCAATACTTTTCAATTTTTCCCCTGCACACCAATTTGGGTCTCCGGCCAGCGAGTGTAGAATCTTGTGCTAGTTGCCCGGGTTCATCATGGTGAACTATGACAGCTTTCACCTACCTTGTGCATCTTTCTTGGCCGCAGCAAGCCGCGACATTGCAGAAGCGCACCAGATACGGAAACTAAGTGGCGCCTACGTAATAACTGCATCTCTAGCACCATCGTGGTTTGAGCATGAATATTTCCAAGCTGGATGACTAGTGGTTTGAGCAGGAATATTTTTTACTAGTGTTTTGAGCATGAATATTTCTTAGCTGGATGGCTAGTGCGTGCCTGTGTTGTCATACGCCTGTTAATGTACTGATTGGGCTTTTATTTAAAAAAAATTGGCCCGCAGGTCGCGGGATCAAATCCCGGCTGCGGCGGCTACATTTCCGATGGAGGCGGAAATGTTGTAGGGACGTGTGCTCAGATTTCGATGCACGATAAAGAACCCCAGGTAGTCAAAAATTCCGGAGCCCTCCACTACGGCGTCTTTCATAATCATATGGTGGTTTTGGGACGTTAAACCCCACATATCAATTATTAAAACAAGTTGGAAATCAGCGCTTTTTTTACCGCGTTCCATTTATTCATATGTTCTCACGCTGTGTCATTCGCCCTCATAATTAATTTGGTGTTTGGTGTTTGCAAGGTTGGTCTTCTCTTTATTAAACATCCAACAAGTTTGACAAAAGGCAAATTACTAAACACGCCTTCCGTGAAGCACTGAATAAAGCTCAAGGTGAGGAAGACAATACTAGGCATGTGGGCGCAGGACGCAGGCTACGGTTCATTGACAGGTGGCAGAAATGAAACAAAAACTTTTCGTGCTGTGTATTGTGATTCCAATGCGGCCCACAGTATTTCAGTCAACAGTATATACACAGAACGAACAAATTGATATGGTTGCGTTTTCTTTTGCTACCATGTAAAGAATATTCTCACGGGGCAGTGACTTAGAACAAGGAAGCAGACTTTATATCACCAATTAAACTATTTATTCGGCCGAACTTGTGGCCAGAAAACAGAAGGTTAGGCTACAGCAATACAAACTGACACTGGTAGCGGCGAACACAGCATCGACAGTCGATAAACTGGAAATTAGTGAGGCGCGTCGCCATGCTACATGTGCCGTTGAATATTCTAGCGTTATCGCTAGAAGCCGCGTAGGCTTCAGAACAATCTGTAATGTTCGCAATTTGGCGTAATCTTGAAAAAGATCAGAGCATATTCACAGAGTGAAGATGGTGGAATGGTGAAGCGTACTTCCTTCCGTGCATGCATCTGTCCGTCCGTCTGTTAGTCCATTCGTGCGTGCGAGCGCGCGTGCGTTCATCCATCCGTCCGTATGTGGATGCGTCCGTCCACATGTCCATCTGTGCGTCTGTCTGCCTCTTGGTGTGTCTGTCTTTATGTCTGTCTGGCGACGAGCACGAGCCACCATGGCCCTCCTGTTCGCTTCGTCTATACCCCACCAACGAGACGAACAGCACGAGCACCGCAACGCAACGCGCCCACGACTCTGCTTGGTCTACGCCTGTCCTACAATTCGCCACATATGGTGAAGATCGAAAAGACCGAGAGAGGCACTTGTTTGCCGCGCACCCAGGCACAGTCCGTAGGGCAGCCAATCGAAGAGTAGTGGTAGAGCGCCATCTAGAACATCCTCACTCAAATGCAGTTTTATGTACTTCTATGAGACAGCACCATCTAATATGCTGTAATCAATGCTGTAAGAGTGCTCAAGGCAGTTGCTTGGTCAGTACCCCATTAGAAAAACATGTCCTTCTTTAGTGGCTCCTTAAGTGGTCGGGCAATGTCAGCAAAATTCTTCACGAAATGTCGAAAGTAAGAACAAAGGCCGATAAAACTCCGTACATCTTTTGTGGAACGTGGTAGGGGAAAATCTTTGACATCTCAAACTTTGTCAGGATCAGGTTGCATGCCTCAAGCACTGACAATGTGGCCCAGCACAGTAATTTTCCGACGGCCAAAGCGACATTTGGAAGAGTTGAGCTGAAGTCCTGCTATCCGAAAAACCTCAAGAACAGCCGATAGGCGGCTAAGGTGGCTTTCAAATGTAGGTGAAAATAGGATGACACCATCGAGATAGCACAGAAACGTGGACCATTCGTATCCATGCAGGAGAGAATCCACCATTCGTATCAAATGTAGCTGGGGCATTACACAATCCGAATGGCATAACCTTGAACTGGAAAGGTCCATCCGGTGTGATGAATGCGGTTTTTTCATGGTCTCAATCATCGACAGAAGTCTGCCAGCATCCAAATCGCAAGTCGATAGATCAAAAGTAGGCAGACCCATGCAGGCAGTCGAGAGCATCGTCAATTCGCGGCAGCGGATACACGTCCTTGCGTGTTACTTTTTGTTTAAGTGATGATAGTCTACGCAGTAGCACCAGCAGCCTTCCTTCTTCTTGACTAGCACGACCGGCGATGCCCGTGGACTGAAGGAACGTTCGATGACGTCTTTTGTGAGCACTTCTTCAACTTCGTGCTGGATAACTTGTGGCTCAGCATTAGACACGTGATAAGGACGTCGTCGGATGGGGCTGGCGTCTCCATTCTTAATCCTTTGAGTTACAAAAGATGTGTGACCAAAGGGCGGTCATCAAAAGTGAAGATGTCACGGTAGGATTTCAGCAGGTGCCGCATATCAGCTGTCTATGCTGGAAGAAGGTCCGGGGCGACCATCTTGTCGATAGTTTCATCCGCTGTGCTCTGCGAAGAGGAGAGCGGAGCACAGGACGAAGAAGAACTGGCAACGAACGCCGAAATCGCAGCATCTATCGAAGAAACTTCTACCAAAGTCATACCATTAGGGATAACTTGAGCGCACCAACTGAAGTTTAGGATCGGAAGAGATGCTGCATTTCCCGTGACTGTCAAACGTGTGTGAGGCAGGGCAACATTTTCGGTCAGCAGAACGTCAGCAATAGGTGTCAACACGTAGTCACCATTGGGAACAGGAGGGACAGATCTCAGGTTGACGTAAGTAACGGATTGAGGTGCTAGGCAAACGTGATCTGCAGAACACAGACGGGGTTGAGCTGGTGTTGGGTCGTCATGGTAACACGGTAAATCATGTTGAAGCATGGCGGTTCCACAATCAATAAGGGCAGAGTGGGCGTAGAAAAAGTCCATTCCGAGGATAAGATCATGGGAACATTTCTCGAGCACGGCAAATAGCACTGTCGTGGAGCGATCGGCCACACTTATAGACGCGGAGCACATTCCAAGCACGGGAAACGTGCCGCCGTTGGCGACCTGGATAAGTGGTACTGTGGGTGGCGTTAAAATTTTCCTAAGGCTGCAACGAAGTTCTGAATTCATCACTGATATGTTAGCGCCTGGTTCCACGAGTGCAACAACGGCTGTGTCGTCTACTTCAACGTCAATAAGGTTGCGTCGAGTCGGCAGCATGGTCAGAGGATATGGCGGGCAGGTGGTCGATGCAGCATCACCTCCGGGAGCTGCATCATCTAGTTTTTCTGCGGCAGGTAGTCAGTCAGTGACGTTGGTCGGTGAAATAGGTGCGAGCGAGAGGACGGGCGACGGGAGAACGGTGAACGGGACTGGTGAGCATGCGGAGATGGCGAGCGGCGACGATATGGCGGCATAAAAGGAACGTCTTCACTGGTTGCCTGAGGTGACTCCCGGTAAGTTTTAAAGCGTCCATGATCCCCCTCTGGGCGATGGGTGTACCCATAGGATGCCTGATGCCAATACCACCGAGTGTTACAATGGCGGGCCACGTGTCCAATACGGTGGCAGTTGAAACAAATCGGGCGATTGTCAGCAGTCCTTCACTCGGCTTGATTGCGAGGGCGCACTGGAAGGTTTTGGCTTTGGGCATACGAAACAGAGGGTCGACGATGGTTGATCGGCTGAGAGGGAGCTGTAGTGCACTCGGAGGCCAATCCAGCATAGGAAAGCTTTTGTCGCACAATGACATGTACTAGTGGCACCATCTGAATGCTAGAGTCACAGGCATGGAAGCACGTGGACGCAGGACACGGAGCTTCAAGTTCACGTCTGATGATCTTGCTCACGTTCTCTGCAGTTAATAGCGTCTGTAGTGCAGGCCCTTCTTCGCACGACCAGGTTGCTGCTGTGTTTGGTAGTCGAGTTAAACTATGGGCGATACGTCCAGTTTTTGCGGCCTCAAAACCCTGGCACCCCTTGATAATGGCATCGACCGTGTTGCAGTCTTTGCGTATAAGAACGTTGAACGTATCATTTTTGATGCCTTTCAATATGTGCGCTACTTTTTTAGTTTCTTCCATACCATTGTCTGCTTTTCGGCAAAGGGCAAGCACGTTCTGTATGTAAGCCACGTAGGACTCTGTGGACGTCTGCGCACGAGATGCCAACTCCTTCTTGGCCGCTGCCTTTCAACCCACAGACTTTTCCAAAAAGGGCGCGCATCTTTTCTTTGCACGCATTCCAGCTTCTAATTTCATCTTCGTGGTTCTCGAACCACACTTTTGCTGTTCCATTCAAGTACAACAGGATATTCGCTAACATAAGAGTTTGATCCCAGCGGTAATTCTTACTTGTACATTCGTACAACTCTAACCATTCTTCAATGTCGACATCATCCGTGACACAGAACGTGCCAGTATCTTTTAGCTGCGGCAGGACAACAGTTGTTGTTGTAGTAGCCTCGGCGGGAGCGGGTCCCTGGTTTGCCATGGTGGAAAAATCTAAGCGTCGGCCACTGCGGAGCTCCGTTATATCGCGTTGTACCCCGCACCACCACCAAATGTCAAGGGCGTGAGCGAATGGATGAAATAAATATATTGTGAGCATTATTCATGCGCGTCATTTTATCATATGTACATACTCATCATCATCAGCCTGACATGTGTTGTGGGGCAGAGGCTCGTCAAGTAAAAGAAGTGTCTTGCAGCCAAAACGTTGCCTTACAAGTGGTGGAGAGTGCTTTCCGGTCCCCTGGTCCTCTCCCTGCAACGCTTTTTTCGTTATCTTCGACTACCAACTATCCCTGGAGCTTCGGTCGGGTCGCCATCTGCGCAGTCAGCACACGGTCATGTCGCAAGGCGAGCACAACAACACGGCTCCATCCACCCCGCCTACACCCCTGGGCATGCCTTCATGAACTGTAACCGCCCCTCAAAAAGATCCACCGATGTTCGCCGGCCTTCGCGGTGAAGACGTTGAAGACTGGTTGGATGAGTACGACCGTGTGAGTGCGCTTAACTATTGGCATGATTCTGTCCTGCTGTCTCCGCGTGCCGTTCTATCTGACGCGGGTCGCTAAGACATGGTTTCTCAACCATCAACTGGATTTCCCGGACTGGCCTACCTTTAAGCAGCAGCTCCGTCAGATATTTGCCAACCCTTCTGTCCGTGCAGACATAGCCAAACGGAAGCTTGCTGAACGTGTTCAGCACTCCGGCGAGTCTTATACCTCGTACTTTGAGGATGTCCTCGCCCTATGCCGTCGCATCGCCAGCTCGATGGCGGAACATGACCGCGTTTGCCCCCTGCTCAAGGGCATAGGCACCGTCGCATCTAACGCTTTAGCGGCAAAGAACCCCACCACGGTCGCGGATATCATCAGTACGTGTCAGCGACTCGATGACCTTCAACTTATACGTTTACAGCCTGACATAGGAGATCTCAGGCCAACGCATGACAATGAGCTCCGGCCGTCGATACGGTCCATGAGCCCCGCCGCGGTGGTCTAGTGGCTAAGGTACTCGGCTGCTGACCCGCATGGCGCGGGTTCGAATCCCGGATGCGGCGGCTGCATTTCCGATGGAGGCGGAAATGTTGTAGGCCCGTGTGCTCAGATTTGGGTGCACGTTAAAAAACCCCAGGTGGTCCAAATTTCCGGAGCCCTCCACTACGGCGTCTCTCATAATCATGAAGTGGTTTTGGGACGTTAAACCCCACTTATCAACCAATCAACGGTCCATGATCCGCGAGGAGCTGCAACTCCAGGCCACCTCGTCGTCTTATGAGCTCCGCATAACGCCTTTTGCAGGCAGCCTCCGCAACATCGTCAGGGAGGAGCTGGCATCCATGACGTGTGAGCAAGCCCCGAGCTCGCATACCACTCCAAAGCCGACATACGCTCAGGTAGTTGCAGCGTCACCTTCTCAGCAATCACCGCAGTATGTGTGTCAACTACGCAGCCCTCACTGAATGCCTTTGCCCCAAGGGCACCGCCTCCTTCTTTCCATGCCTGGCGTCCAACTCGACCGATTTGATATTATTGCGGAATACGTGGCCACATCTCACGGTTCTGTCGTCGACGTCAACAAGACGAAAGGCGGGGCTATGGTCACTTCGAGAGGGATGAGTTTGCCACTGCTCCACAACATCGCCACCCATATCAACTGTACCAACGCCGCTCACCATCTCCACAGCACTTCGACGCAGCCAATACCTTCCGCTCCTCACGCTGTCGTTCCCCGTCACCTATGCGGCGTTCCTTGTCGCCACTTCGTCCGGCTACCACGGCGTCTGATCACCGCCCGGAAAACTAAACAGTGCAGCTTCAGGAGGGAAAGCTGCATTTGGCGGACTGCATCGAACTCCCACGGAACGCCCTTCAAATGTACTTTAAGTGTGTGTGGAGGGTATATGGACTGAAGCCTTGGTGGACACAGGTGCCTCGCTCTCAGTTATTAATGTGGACTTGTGTTCCCGTTTGCGCAAAGTGAAGACACCGTATGATGGCCCTCCCCTCGCTGTGCTAATGCGGTTTTCGTTCAGCCTTCAGGTGTTTGCGCAGCACGAGTTTTTATTGAGGGCATCCTCCACTATATAGAGTTCCTCGTTCTGGCATCGTGTACTAATGCGCCCATTTTAGGGTGGGACTTTCTCTCCTCAGCTTCAGCCGTAATATCTTGCCGTCAGAGGATCATTCGTATGTTAGATACTGCGCTTTCTTCCTATAAAGATGCTCATAGCCAGCGCTTCGTCACCGCTGATGACTGTTTTATTCCTCCAGGCAATGAGAATAATCTGACCCTAACATCAGATAAGATCAGTACTGGTGATGTGTTCCTAGCACCGTGTGGACGCTACATCTCTGGTGGGCTTACCATCACTCCTAGCCTGGTGCGCTTTCATGATGGCAGAGCATTAGTTACGGCAGTTAACCCTACTTCTTTGCCTGTTGCACTGCCCCTGGGCACCAGTGTGGTTTGCTTCACAGACGCCGAACCACTTTCTCTGGTGCCCCTTCGCGCAGACGCACCATCTTTCTCTACGAGTACTGATGACGATGCTACGACGGCTGCTTTAACAGCCACAATAAATCCCGATCTCACGTCAGCGTAAAAGCAAGAACTTTTGGGTATCCTTCAAAAACACAGTGCTTCATTTGATGTAAATTCCAAGCTTTTGGGTCGCACTTCCGTCGCCGTACATCGAATTGAAACGAAAGGCAATACAATTGTACACCGCCGCCCATATCGAGTGTCATCCGCAGAGCGGAAAATCATCGAGAACAACGTTCCTGATGTGCTCAAACGAGATGTTATCCGGCCTTCGTCCAGCTCGTGGTCATCCCTTGTAGTGCTAGCCCGAAAGAAGGACGGTTCGGTGTCATTCTGCGTTGATTATCGAGCACCTAATAAGATCACGCGAAAAGACGTGTACTCGATCCCGCGAGTCGACGACGCACTTGACTGTCTGCAAGGCGCAGAATTTTTCTCCAGCCTGGATTTACGGTCTGGTTATTGGCAAATACCTATTCACGAAGCGGACAACGAAAAAAACTGCATTTGCAACACCAGACGGGCTGTATTATTTCAATCTGATGCCATTCGGTTTATGTAATGCTCCTGCCACGTTTGAACGCATGATTGACACAGTTCTACGCGGCCTAAAATGGAAAGCATGTTTTTGTTATCTAGATGACATCTTCATTTTTCTCCACTTCTTTCGTCAGCACCTTGATTGTTTAGACGAAGTTTTGACGTGTATTTCTAATGCTTGACTTCAGCTAAACACAAAGAAATGCCATTTCGCCAACAAGAACATCAAGGTGTTGGGCCACCTTGTCAGCAAACATGGCGTTCGCCCGGATCCTGACAAGCTTGCTGCCGTGATACGCTTCCCTCGGCCAGAAAATCAGAAACGCCTACGAAGTTTCCTGGTCCTGGCGTCCTAGTACCGCCGCTTCATCAGCCATTTTGCTACCATCGCGTCGCCACTGCATAAGCTGCTGACATCCGGATCAACTTTCGCTTAGAACGACTACTGCGAGCGTGCCTTTCAAGCCCTAAAGCATGCTATCACATACGACCCTGTTCTGTGCCATTTCGACGAGAACGCACCTACCTGTCTCCACACCGACGCGAGTGGCCATGGCATTGGTGCAGTTGTTCTACAGCGGGATTCCACTTCACGGGAAAGAGTTATTGCGTATGCTAGTCGTGCTCTTACGGCTACTGAACAGAACTACTCCATAACTGAGCAGGAGTGCCTTGCTGCCGTTTGGGCCGTGCAAAAATTTCGACCGTATCTTTACGGACACCACTTCACAGTCATTACAGACCATCACGCCTTGTGCTGGCTATCGTCACTGAAAACTTGCCTGGTCGCCTCGGTCGTTGGGTGCTCCGGCTACAAGAGTACGAATTTGACGTCATCTAGAAGTCTGGCAAAAAACACCAAGATGCAGATGCTCTCTCTCGCTGTCCCCTTCCACTGTCATCATCGAGTACGTCAGGTGATTGCTCGTCTAGTGAGCAAAACTCTGCGTCACCCCTCACATTATCACAACTTGCGGTTATAACACGCCGGCTTCAAATCACTACACCGAGTTCGCCGCACGCCAGCGTGATGATCCATATTGCAATACCATTATTCATTGCCTAAATGGTATATCATCTACTCCTAATGCTAGATTGCGCCGACAACTACGGTAATTTGAGCTCGATAACAATGTGCTCCATCGTTACGTTTACACTACTGATGGACACCGCTGGGTTCGAGTACTTCAGCGTTCTCTACTTCACCAACTCCTCGAAGCCTTTCACGATGACTCATGTGCAGGCCACTTGGGATTTCTCAAAACACAAAGCGTCAGGAAACGTTTCTTCCGGCCTGGCATCTCTACCTTTGTGGCCAAATACGTTGCATCTTGCCATCTGTGTCAACGGCGGAAGCGGCCAACTTCCTCTCCTGCCGACCTTCTGCAACCCATCCCATGTTCCGAGACTCCTTTCGCCATCGTTGGCATAGACCTACTGAGACCTCTCCCCATCACACCAGCAGGTAATCGTTGGATTGTGACTGCTGTCGATCACTTGACACAGTACGCAGAGACTACTGCACTAAGCACAAGTTCTGCTTCAGACGTCGCAGACTTCTTTCTCAAAGCCATTGTATCGCGCCACGGTGCACCTCGCGTCCTCCTGAGTGATCGCGGCAAAACGTTCCTGTCCACCATAATCGAAACCCTGCTCACAACCTGTGGTACAGTACATAAGACGACGTCAGCCTACCACCCCCAAACTAATGGGCTGACAGAGAGATTTTATCGGACACTAGCAGACATGCTATTGATGTACATCGCACCAAACCATGACAACTGGCATACGATTTTGCCTTTTGTGACGTTTGCCCATATCATCGCTGTTCAAAGAACTACTTGCTACTCGCCTTTCTACCTCGTGTACGGCCGTTCACCGACATTCACCATCGACGTCTCTTTCCTAAATATTCCAACTGACGCCTCGGCAACCGTATCAGAGCAGTTCATCACAAGGCTCGAGGAATGTCGGCAACGGGCTCGCCTTAATACAGAAGCCAATCAGCAAGATCGCAAGCAACGCTACGACAGTTCTCATCGCGACGTCTCCTTCAGTCCTGGGGATGAAGTGTTGCTTTGGACGCCCATTCGTACTCCAGGATTGTGCGATAAATTTCAGTCACGCTTATTGGACCCTATACAATCAATGAACAAACGTCACCAGTGAACTACCGTGTCACTCCCAGCGACCTTTCCTCGTATCGTCGCTGTCGTGGTTCGGAGATTGTCCACGTATCGCGTCTGAAGCCATTCGATCGACGTTCAGTTTCCGTCTAAGACACGTCCGGGCTGGCCGCTCAAGCGTGGGGGGGAAATAAGTGTGAGCATTATTGATACGCGTCATTTTATCATATGTACATACTCATCATCATCAGCCTGACATGTGTTGTGGGGTAGAGACTCGGCAAGTAAAAGAAGTGTCTTGCAGCCACCCGTTGCCTTACAATATTTACAAAATATACGGAGAGAGTCAGAGGCAGCTGCAGCCAAGATGGAGGTACAACAGCAACAACAACACGAGCACGGTCGCTTTCATCGTCTTTGTCGGTTATGATGCTCTTTTGTTGCCGATGTCGTGTAACAATATATACCAGCCGCTATATATCGTCTTGAATGTCCGCAAATAGGGCAGTACCGTCTGCAGAAAGTAGACCTCGAAGCTTCTGCTGAATCTTCGCGCCAAGCTTTCAGTTTGACAGATTAAATTCGATGTTGCTACCTTCTAGCATTTTTCCGTCTTCACCATGTGCAGCAGTAATAACAGCGGGGACAAACGACATCCCTGTCTCAGCCCCGTGTTAATTTGAACGCTGTCATTGCAACTGATTCCTTCCCATTCTTTGCAAACTGTATTTTTTCGTTATATTGCTCTGAAAAGCTGTATGCAATCGTCACCCATTCCCACTTCCTTCAATATGTCCTACAAAGTTTCCTGATTAACGTCGTCATACGTCCCAGTGATGTCCCAATAAGCTTTGTATAAAGGCTTGCTTTCTTTTTTATATATCTCTATACACTGAGTAACAACAAACAAGTTATCGCCTAACCACCTGTTCACTCGCCACACCGCCGTTCACAGCACTGCCTTAAATGGCAGCATGCTATGTAGCGTGCCTCTAGCGGGTAATTCCAGAACAGATGAACACTCGCACCTAGAGACTTGTCCCGAGCTAGAGGACCTTCGCCCCTAGTAATAACTAATTCCGCAACAATATTTGACACGTTTTTTTTATACTTGGAGTTTAGCGTCCCTAAACCACCACATCATTGTGAGAGACACCGTAGTGGAGGGCTCCAGAAAGCTCGACGTCCTGGGCTTGTGTAAAATGCACACAAACGTGAGCACATGGGCGTACAGCATTTTCGCCGCCATCGAAAATTCAGCCGTTATAGCCAGGATTCAACACCGCCACCTGCGGGTCAGCTGCCGAGTACCTTAACCCTTAGACCACCGCGGTAAGCAATAATTGAAATGTGACAAGAATGCAAGTCGTACAGTGGTAGATCACATACCAGTAGCGAAATCGCAATTATCTTCATATTGTTGCAACCTGAAAAAGAAAGAATTCAATCATTATATAATAAACCTAGCCTGGCATGTAATATAATATTATATCCTTATATGCGTCGACAGTAAATAATGATTCGCACCGCTCTCTTTATTTCGAGTTTTTAATGTGCGCTCGACATAGGTAGAGTGTGTGGCTCTTTTTTTAATACTTCAAATTTGAACACCTGTGAATTTGTGTTCGTGAGACCGTCAGTCTCTTTACTGCATTACAGTTTTATAACACGCAAACATCAGCAAAAAAGTCTCCTAGTTGAAATTATATTAACAACGACGTGGAACTCAGCTCCATTGTACTCTTCATTTAAAGAAAGCAATTTCATACTTTCAGGTGCAATTTCAGATTAGTGGAGAAAACAAACTCTAAGATACCAATGAACTTTGAAACATTGGTCTCAATATTTGCGTAAGTTATCTCCGTACTTCAATCGCATCAAGTAACCGGATGAGTAGCCTGTTTTAAGCGCGAAGGATTTCTTAGTGAACTTTCGTGACGTTGAGTCTATCTATCTATCTATCTATCTATCTATCTATCTATCTATCTATCTATCTTTCTATCTATCTATCTATCTATCTATCTAGCGGCCTGCGACTTTTAGCTATCCTGGCCGTTTCAATAATGGTATGAATACCAAACTTGGTATGGCATAACATGACTGTATGAACAACATATCTGTCTAGTCATAACACGAAATTCATAAAATGCATGTCATGAATGTCATGATTTACAATTCAAGGTCTTGCAGCTCTTGCGGTGGTTTTGTTCACATGGCATGTGGGCAAAACTGCTATCGTATGGCATGATTAGATGGCAAACACAAGCGACAGACCCTAACATGAAAATCATGCATGCGTGCCATGTAACAACATGACTACATGCCAGGCTCATCAGGCGCTCTTACCTGTTTCGCTAGCGTCACGTATGCCAAATTCGGTATTACAGTACGTGAATGGATGACGAAAGTAGGTGACTGGTGCAAATATCATAATAATGACAAGTGTCATGTGAGAACATGACTACATGCCACAGTCAAGGTGCCAGCACATTTCGACGTGACGTAGTGCACGTGCTCTATGGCGTTCATTTTGTCACGTTACGCTGGCATTGCCACGCCAGGCGCTGGTCCTGCCATAGACTCGCAGGCACGCACCGCGCTGCGTTGGTTTCACGCATGCGCGTTTCAGCGCGTCTGGCATCTCCCCATCACGAAAAGTGGGAGATGCAGTCTTGTCTGGGTAATGAATCGGTACGAAATGCAGCATGTCGTCGCCTTTCGTGCCGGTTGCTGTCGGGCCGCGCTGATGGACGCTAATCGCGCCAGTCACACCTGGCCTCAGACTATAGAGTGCTCACGCTTTGCGATTGTAGCTCCGCTGTGCCCAGCGTGCGCGCGCGTCGATGCTACATTAGAGTATCTCGGGCACCTCATAATGCGCTCGCTGCCATTTTGCTAGCTCCACATATACGAAATTGGGTGTTACGTCATGTCAATGTGCATCTGCTATGTGCAAACATGGATTACCATGTTTGCACATAGCAGATGTGCAAACATGGTAATCCTGACACGTGGGTCATGTAAGAATCTGACAACATACCACGTTCATAGCGTGTTCACGGCCGTTTCGCTCGCTTCACATGTGCTAAATTTGGTATCATGTGAAGTGAATAGATGACGAAGGTAGACGACACATCCAAACATGTCATTACCATGACACAAAATTCAAGTACGGCATCATTCACCTTTGCCTTGTAACCTTGTGCTAATTCTAAAGTGCATATCAACATTTCTCAATCGTGCTCGCATATAACTGTTTGCCACTGTACGTGGGATCTGCCAATTTTTTATTCCCGTGCTTCTTAGACAGCGCAATTTTTCTTTTGCTTTAAAGAATTTTTATAAAATGTATTAGCACAGTAAAAAAACAGCACTTTTTTAGCACAAACAAAAACTGAAAGAGGTATGTTGAGGTTTCATCACTAAATTTAATTTCCTTGAGCGCGACTCTTTGGCCTAAAACGATCGCGAGAAGCGAACCCGTAGACAGACCTAAAATTAGTTAAATGTTTTTTTTCGCGCTACGCACCAGAGTGGCCTTATGATGATTGTGCTTGACCAGGGGCTGGTCAGATATTTCTTTCGAGGGGCCTTTAAACATACTCTATAAAGGTTCGTACGTACGTTTGTGGGCATGTATACATATACTACTCCGACACTGACAGAAAGAGAATATTTTTTTTCTTTTTTCTTTTTTCCCCCTATTTCTCCACCAAAGCAGTTCATCGTCTTTGGGTCGCTACAGTACATACGCAGGCAATTTTGGAAAAAAATGAAATCGAGTAGAAGGAAGGTTCAATTACAAGACTCTCTTTGCACTGGCTACGTTCTGGCGATAGCCAGATGAGCCGAAAATCGCGAGATCGAATCTTGGAGGCGATGGCCCCAGTTTCGCGGAGACAAAATTCAAAGACACCATGTGCTCAGATAAAGCTGCACGTGAGAGAAGCTCGTGTGGTCGAAATGGCCGGAGCCCTACACTATGGCGTTTCTGATCACGATATATATTTCTTGGACAAAATATCACAATAATTACTAACAAAAATGTTTTTGCGAAGTTTTTGGGACGTTAAGCGCCGCAGATTATGCTGTTTTGCTAATTTTGGTGAGGCACAAGAAAGAAGTATATTAGGAAACTTAGAAAAGTTTAGTCGCTGGCACATATATTTATTCATTAATTTGTTTCCAAGTACCGCGACGCCGTTAAGAGATTATCAAAAGATGGGGATGCGCATTAGCATCACAAGTGAGGCAAACAAAAAGAAAGCAATACAAGTATCAAGAAATACATGTACCTTTTGGTATAAAGACAATGCAGATTTCAAACTTAATGGGCTTCAAGTACAACTGATATAACGCATCAAGTGCACTTGCAACCAGATTAGTGACCCATCGTCACAAAGTTAGTTCAAGTTTAGCTTTAACTTAGCAGGGAATTCATCACAACCACTCAGACGTTGATTATACTATATTTCTTGAAGATCTTTGTTATGCACGCGCGACGCGTTGTGCAGTGCTCTTCCCCACCTTGCTGGCCTTGCTCACTCAGACGCATGTGCCTACGGACCGGGGAGCTGCGCCTTTCTTTCTCCTTGAGCCTTTCAGTGCCCATGAAAGGGTGGCGCTCTAGCGTCGGCTGCTTCCTCGTCCAAGTGTTTTGTACATACGTTGTAAAACAAGTACTTCGAGTCCTTGCGGCTGTCCTTTGCATTGCTTGCGCCTTGAAGTTTCCTGCCTGGCGTTGGCCCTCGCGATACGCTACCCAGGAGACGGTGGGGCCCCGCGCAACGTCCTGTATTTTGTGGTATAAGTCTTTGTTTTTTTTGGAAACGAACTATAATCCAAGTACATAACATTCCTTTCCAGCTGACGAGATGTATGACATAGTGTTTCGAATTCTCCCGCAAAAAAAGCCATTCAGATGAATTGGTAATATACTCAACGGCTCTAAGATATTTGCTGTCTTCATGAGAAAGGAGTTGCCAATCATTGCACCTGAATGGCTAATCGTGCTCTGGCGCGGCAGTGCATTACTGGCTGTGGTCACCAGTGAGTTCACATCCTAGCCATTTTTTTACGAAAGTGTTTGTTGTCGGGGTGCACCAAAACTTCTCTGACAAATTGCTGTCATGGATATGGCGTGTTAAACTATACATAAGTAGCATGCAATGAAAGGAACCAAAAGAAAACAATCGCAATTTGAGAGACCAGACAATCAAACCCACGACTTCTCGAGCAGCGACAATACGAAGCGCGAGTTCGGGCGACTTAGCTATCAGCACATTAGCGAAATGTTCGGATTCGCATTATGTGACTCACACTCCTCCTCTGTGTGCCCGCACTCTTTGATGTCGTCGGAAAACCTCGCTGCGCGGCCGGTGCGCAAGAACCGGTCCGAGACTGATCTTTCTGCCACGCGAAAACGAATCCCGTTTCTGCTTCGTGATTTTGGCTGTGCTAGATCAAACCTTGTGATCTATCTAGCCGGCCACAGATTCAACATGGATGTAAAAGCGTCGGTGGTGGCTCGCATTGGCTCAAATCGCAAACTGTGCGTGCAGCCTGACAATGCATGACGCCCTCAATGAGGAAGCGTTTAACTAGCGCCTGCTTTGGATGACGATCGCTGGTAATTGTGGAATTAGGTGGTGCAACAGCAGCTTGTCGGGATTGCCCAACGTATCTCACGTTTGTATAGAGCCAGCTGAATCCGCTACCGCTACTGCTGGGGCGTTCGCTAGGGTCATTTCTGTTGGATTATCTTTCAAAACAGCGTTTAAAAAGATGGGGCATGTTTTTTCACTACTTTGCCTGAGTAACCAGAATTGGTACAAAGCTTAGTGCTCAGAAAACAAGCAAAATTGAAATAATTCTTAAGGTAGCGACCAGCCTGGCGGCAAAATGGGGCAAAACGAATGTGAATAATCTTCAACGCACGCGGCCATGGTTTTCCGGCCACTGTGGTGTTTTCATTTTCACGTTACTTCTCAATTAGGAATGCGCCCATAGGGGCACTGCTAAATTGTGCACATAGGCGCTCCCGCAGGCTTTTCACAGTGTTATTTTTTGTGCTTCACTGGCATGTGTAGTAACCATAAAGAAGATACACGCAACAAAGATATTGTTAGAAATTGTCTAATCAGACTTTTTCAAGCTGCACATGTTTGCAATTCGAATGTTTTGCACAGCTTAGTTGCTTCTGAACTATTAAACAAAACATGCCAGCCATAATACGCATTCGGAATAAAAAAAAATGTGTGACTCGCTCCATCCAACATTAGTCAACATGCAATTAGTAGGACTGTCATAGAGAACATTTGGATATTTTTTGCACATTTAGATAAGGATACCTGGGCAACTCCGTGTATTTCGATGAGGAGGTACTGATAATTATTATGATCGGGCTTCCGAAACTAACAAAACTGTCCTCCACCCTTGCGGCAGTTATCGTCGCGATATTTGGAAATCCGGAATTTCAATCAGAATGCTTGGGTGAGATATCCAAAGAGCAAGAAAAAACTTAGCCTATTCTTGTGCGAACATAAGAGCAATGACAAAACCGAAAGAAGGGCCTGGGCATTCCACAGACGAGCACATTACCGCTGACCAACGACTCTAATCACCGCTGTCAACGAATTCGTGTGTGTCATTGGTATTTTGATTTTTCATTTCTAGTGCACATAATCACTAAATATCAATTTACACTTGAGGTAGCCTGAATGTCATCCTTCGCCACCAAGACAACTTGACTACGTATATTCTTACCAACTGGGTCTTTTCGTTCCTCCAGGCGTGTTGTGGCATTAGTCACCAAAAAAACAGGCTGACAGCAACACAATCAGAACGCCACCCATGGATGAAACAGAATATTTGAATGAAATATTCTATTCAAGTTCTCAAAATCAGAACCAGTGGCTCACAATATTCCCTTATAAAGTCTTACGCTTGACAGAAAAAAGGAACCTCAATAAATCAGCAGCTGCATTGACGTTACAAGTGCAATTTTAGCTCAAAATAACGTCAGCGCAAGCCGCTCTTCAGCAAGCAGAATTTCTAAATACGACATGGAGTTACCCCCATTGTTATTTACTGTATACAACCACCAAAAGGTCAGCTAGTGGAAGGGCGGTGAGCAAGATTGTGAGCCTATGAGGGTGACGAGCGCTGTAGGAGTGTAGACAGTGAACTTTGCCAGCGAATGATAGTTTCACATGGGGGACGACAGGGCAGGTGTTGTTGCGTGGCACGATTTGACAGATTGTTCTGCGACATAGCATTCGGGAAAGAAGCTGCCGCTGACCTTGTTCTCTCCCAGCGCCTCACCGTACACTGCGGGCTCACGGGTCCTCCAAAAAATTAGGGGATATTTTGCGGGTTCAACTCTACCCTTACGTGTGCTGAATCACGCTAGACTCTAGTGTTGGCACAGGAAAAAGAGTGAAGAAGGTTGTTATATGGCTGTAACAAGCGAGCGACGCGTGAAGCGTGTGTACACTCCACGCGGGCACTCACGTAACTGCAAAATTGGTGACGTCAACAAGGCGTGAATTAAGGGGTGACTATCACCTTTCGCTCATGGTAATTTAGGTCTACATCACTAGCAAGTTGGGTTTAGGGTTGGCGATGTGGGAATAGTCACAAATTTCATCTTTCTAGCTTTATTACCAACCGATCTTAGGGCCTTTCTTCAATAGGATAAACCCCTGAATCGTGTTGTAACTAATAAGCGTTTAGTACGTAGCACCACGCTTATAATATTCGTACCTAGGAAACGTACTTTTCGCATTTTGAGATAGGAAGAAGTATTTTCGTATGTACGGTCTCCACTGGAACCTGCAACCTTTGCGATAATTTAGTTATTTTTGTAATAACACTATATGAACTTTTTGTAATAGAGCTAAGCTTACATATCAGTCTTTCAAAGAAATCGTTACCACTTTATGTATCTTTTATTTTTTGTCTAATTACATTTAGAATT
>WOVY01008010.1:0-23521 GCA_013436015.1 Rhipicephalus annulatus
TGTATAGTGCATACCATCCAGTTATTACCATTGACTGGCGTAGGCATCCCATTCGGCAGCTCTGCGCATATATACGTGCCTGTTTATGGCGACAAGTTTATACGGAGGCTTGCCGATAATGGCATGTCATTCGATGAGAATAGCACGCTGATAAACAACACAAAAAAAATTGGCAGCATATCGACGGAGTGATTAACGGAGAGTGGGGCGAAGCATTCGTCCGTCCATTCGTTCTTGCTTCCGTCGTCCATGCGTCCGTCTTTGTGACCATCCATGCGTCCATCCGCCCGTCCGTGGGTGCGTCTGTTCGTGCTTCCGTCCCTGCGTTCGTCTATGCATCCTCCCTTGCGTCCGTTCATGCGTCCATCCATGCATCTGTCTGTGTGTCCGTTCGTACATCTATTCAATACTCCAATAGGACCATCTCGCATCTTTTCAGCATATATTCGGATTGATGCATGGATGGATATGGCTGTACACTTAAGATCGGGCAGTGGCTAGCGCCACCAAGCCGTAATATTTAATGAACCAAAAATTAGGTTTTCTTTTTTTAATTTCAAATAGTGAGGTTGAGGATTCTCACTTTGCAGTGAAGGGCTCGTGCCTTTACTGTAGCGACCTATCATTTAACCCCCTTCAAGTTATTCCTACCCACTTGAAGTCTATTTTGCCCTCTCTTTCCCTGAACCCCAGTGCTTTAAAAAACTCTGCGCCATCATCCTGAACTATAGGGTGAAGTCCTTTACAGAACATTATCAAGTGTTCTGCAGCTTCTTCTTCCTCTCCACAGGCACTGCATACCGTGTCTACCCCTTCGTATTTCGCCCGATATGTCTTGGTTCGCAACACTCCCGTACTGGCCTCAAGCTGCAAAGAACTACCCCGAGTATTCTAATAGATCCTTTCATTGACAGTTTCCTGCTTAAAAGTTCGATAGATCTCTAGTGGGGACTTCTTAATCATGCCAATTCTCCACATAACGGTCTCAGCTTCCTTCACCTCTTTCTTAACCGATAATTTTTTTGGCCCCCTGCTGTTTTCTAAGTATTTACCAGTCAATTTTTTGGTTCACTTCCTTCATTTTGTATCGACATTCTTCATGTACAAGTAGCTGAATGACTTCTTAGCCCAACGCTCCTCCCCTATTTTTCTCAATCGCTTCTGAAATTTTATCTTGCTGCTAGCTTTCCTGCCTTCAAATGATGCCCATCCCATATCACTTTGTACTCCCTGATTTGGTGTATTCCCGTGAGCTCCTAAAGCCAGCCTACCTATTCCGCGTTGCTTAATTTCTATTCTTGCTTGAAATTCTGATCTCATGCACAAGACCACATTGCCGAACGTCAGACCAGGAACCATGACCCCTTTCCATATTCCTGTCACAACATCACACCTATTGTAATTCCACAATGCCCTCTTTTTCATTCCTGTTACCTTTAATTTTCACGTATGTTTCGTGTTTCCTTAGGTACTCGGCCCTATTGTTTATTCGTACGCCCAGATATTTGTATTTATCGGTTATCTCTAGCGTGACTTCCTGCATTCTAAGCTCACTACCTTCATTGTCATTAAAAATCATGACTGCTGTTTTTCCTTACTGAATCTGAAATCTAACCTATCTCCCTCATTACCGCAGATGTCCAACAATCTCTGCAAATCTTGCTTGTTTTCAGTCATTAGCACTATATCATCTGCATACATCAATGCTAGTAGTGCCTGTTCAATGAATTTTCCTTATTTGACGAAAGAGAGGTTGAAGCCCAGTCCACTTCCCTCTAATTTGGCCTCTAATCCTTGTGGGTACATAATGAATAATAAGGGTGACATGGGGCACCTCACCCCTGCCTAAGCCCCCATTTTACCTCTGCATGCTTGGCTAACGGTTTTTTTCCAATTTTTAACCACGTTTTTATTTTTAGAGATATCTTTTAAAACATTACTGACTACATCTTCTACGCCTAGTGTGTCCAGTATTCCCCACAATTCCTCTCGAACCACGCTATCGTACGGTCCCTTGATATCCAAAAATGCTAGCCACAGGGGCCTGTGTTCCTTTTCTGCTATTTCGACGCTCTGCGTCAGTGAGGACAGATTGTCTTCCTACCTCCTGTGTTTTCGAAATCCATTCTGCAGTTTCCACAGCACCGCCTCATCCTCTATCCATGCCTGTAGCCTTTTCTTTATAATCTGCATCGCCAGCCTGTAGACCACTGATGTCACTGTCATAGGACGGTAGTTGTTTATGTCAGCTTTGTCCCCCTTTCCTTTATAGATCATGCTCGTCCTGCTAAGTTTCTATCCATCAGGAACTTCACCATCGATTATTATTTTGCTCACTGCCTCTCTCAAAGCTTGCTTAAACTTCGGACCTAATATCTTTATCATCATAATTGGAATGCCAACTGGTCCTGTTGATGTACTACTAGGAACCCTTATCTCAGCCCTTTCCCACTCTCGTTGTGAAAATGGAGCCATTGCGCCACTTGATTCACTTTTGTCTATAGTGGTGCATAAAGCACTTCTTGGTTGAAATTTTTCTGTCACCCTTGTTCTTATATATTCAATAGCTTCGTCCCCTTCTAGCCTAGCACCTTGAGCTGTAGTTAAAAAACCTCTGCTCTAGGCTCGTCTCATTTCTTAGGGAAGTTTAGTTGGTTCCAAAATTTCGTAGCTCCCTCTCTATCATTTTTATGTATTTCTGCCAGCAACTGAGCTCCCTTTCTTCTAATCTTTTTATTGATGAGAAGGTATTATTCCCTTCGACAGGTTATAAAAATTTCCCATTTTCTTTGAACATCATCTGTCGGTTCACGCCGCTGCTTAGCTTGTCTGTGTCCCCTAGAGGCTTCCTGACGTTTTGCTATGGCTTTCCTCATCCCAACAAGTTTTGGGTTTTGTCTTCTTTTCCGGGGTCACTTGTCACGTGCCTTAGGAAGCTCTAGCTTAAACAGTCTGATTAGATTCGTGTATGTCCACGCTGTTTTATTATCCTCAGTGATTACTTTCTCAATTTGTTTAGTGGCTATTTCAATTTGCCCTTCTGAATAAGAATTTTCCTGTAGTTGCTCATCTTGTCTCCTTCCCCCTTTCACTGCTCTTCGAACACTTAGCTTGATACGTTTGTGATTACTACCCAGACTTCTGCAGCCACCTTCACCTATGTGCATTCCCTGAGCTTATCATACATCCTATGTGACATCAGTGCGTAATAAATCGTCGACTGCAGCCTTCCTAACTCTCATGTTATTTGCTCTTCACTCTTCTCGGTACTGTTGCAAATGATCAAATCAAGCCTTTCACACATATCCATGATCACTTTGCCTGTCGGGTTAGTATACCTATCTATATCTTCTATGTGCGCATTCATATCACCTAATACAATTATCTCGCACTCTCCTCCTAACTCCTGAATGTCATTTAATATACACTCTACAATTGCCTGGTTTTCCTCTCTGGCCTTTGCTCCCGTCCACAAGTACACAAAACCAAGGAGTGTCATTTGCCCTGCCACTTTTCCTTTTAGCCGTAAATGTTCCTTGTACTCCTGCTTGACCCTTTGCCAGTCTGTAAAATTATAAATGAAGGCCCCAATACCAACCACTTTCTGCTACCTTCTGTTCTATTACAATATTCCCACACGCAGTCCGGATTGTTAGGAGGTTGTTCCAGGTCCCTGAGATGTGTTTCTACGAAACCGTATACCACCGGCCTCTCCTCCCTTAGCTATTCTTCTGTCCCTTCCCACTTCAGCCTGTTCCTACCACTCTGCATGTTAATATACCCTATGTCTGAATGGGCTCGGCGCTCGTGGCTACGTCTATTTCTGCACCGGACTCTACCTATCTCAGATACTGGTGCCACTTTGGAATCGTGTCTGTCCATACCACCTGTGAAAGAGTCTCCCTGGTTGTTTTACTCGTTACTAGCTATCCTTCACCCCGAAGGGCCCGCTTGCCCCCCACAAAGCTATTGCGCGTCCTCCAAGTCGCCAACCCACCGCATGACCTAGCCGCCCATCGAAGTGAATTCTGTCTCGCTGAAAACCACCTTCATTATGCACTTCTATGTTTATTTTCACCACCTCAAAGCCTTTCTCTCAAATCATCCGCCATATCTATTGGTTTGCGTTCACAACCGCTCTTTGCAGGTTGCTATCAAACACCGGTACCTCCTGTATTGTGCGTATCACTACCTGTACCTGAGGAGAAGTGGCGCGCATGTCATCGACGTCTTTCGCCAGTGTCGTTGCTAGTCCTGCTCTATCTTCATTTAGGACATCGTTTAAGCCGCCTGAAATTATCACGAAGTTTCGTCTATCAGCTGTAGTTTTGAGTTTTGCGTTCGCTTGCCTCATGGCTGCTTCCAGCTTGCCTCCTGGAAACGCCCCTACTGCAACCCTCTTGTCATATCTTATCCTGTCTTTGATGGCTTCGGTGCATCGATTTATATTCGAGTACCCCGGCGATTATCAAATGCTGTGATTTTTCAGCTGGAGTGTCCTGCACCTTGGGGGTTACTTGCACCTGTGACGCCGGCTGCTTTGTCCCTTCACAGCCCCATCACTACTTCTCTGAAGCTGGGCCTTGCGACAATTGAACCGGCTGAACCTGTTTTTTCCAAACTTGCTTGCTCTTTCTTCTCTGCCGTTCTGGTTGCCGGTTCCCTACTGTTTTCCCCGTAGGCTGCTCCTCTGTTCACCTGGGCTAGTGCTTTCTTGGTGGACTTCAGCCTTTCTCCCGTTGCCCTCGTTTTTTCTTGCTCTGTCGCCAACACAGTCTCGAGCTCCGTGATTCTCATCAGCAGGTCACTCTGGGCAACCGTAATTTCTCCATTTTTTCCTCGACCTCGCACTGCCTACACTTCGCGTCAGCCTCTTCTCCATCCGCTTCTACACTTAGGTCCACTTTCGAACCCGCCGCACATCCTGAACACTTTAGTCTTTTTATTCATGTCTTTCTGACACCAATTGTCCCTATGACTTCTCTCACTCGATAATTACAAAAATCAAGCCCTGCCCTACGAAAAAGAGAAATTCTAAGCTCTATTACAAAAATTTGCATGTTCAATGTACGTGCAGCTTCCCACGGAATGATACAAGGAAAAAACAAAAAAACAGAAATCTAACACACACACACACGCACAAACTAATAAATACCTGGTGACTGACCTCTGAAAAAGCCGTACAATAAACTAAGTGCTACAGTGATTTTACCTGCTGCCTTATAATTATAAAGACAAGCTCAAAACATTCAAAACCACTTATCTGTGCAGTCGATCGGGAGTGCTCAAAAAACACGCCCATCCACCGTGACAGTCCACCATATTCCGCGGACCGTGATTGTCCGCCAGTATTCCCCATATAGAAGCACTGCCGTCCAGTGGACATTCCAAGGACTAAACGAAAGGTGGCACACGCACACTTCTTACGGCTTGCGCTTCGTGTCTACTTTCCACCTTTAACCACCTCGAGTTCATGGTATATACTAGTTCACTGTATTCATGGCACTGCGGCCCAACGCTCGTAAAGCTTTTCTAAAACCAAGAAGGTTGCGCCCAGCGAGTATAACGTAGACACCTTTTCCTGTCAGATAGTGCTCAATGCACATGCCAATGCCCCGCCGCGGTGGTCTTGTGGCTAAGGTACTCGGCTGCTGACCCGCAGGTCGCGGGTTCTTATCCCGGCTGCGGCGGCTGCATTCTGACGGAGGCGGAAATGTTGTAGTCCCGTGTGCTCAGATTTGGGTGCAAGTTAAAGAACCCCAGGTTGTCGAAATTTCCGGAGCCCTCCACTACGGCGTCTCTCAGAATCATATGGTGGTTTTGGGACGTAAAACACCACATATCTATCTATCTGTATCTATCTATCTATCTATCTATCTATCTATCTATCTATCTATCTATCTATCTATCTATCAATGTACATGCCAATAGCTGCTAATGGGAAATGAGAGACAGGAGAATTCGGCTTTTACTTTCTTATCTACTTCCCACCTTTAACCACCTCGAGTTCATGGCATATACTTGTTCTTTGTATCCACGGCACTTCGACTCGAGGTTCGCTAAACCTTTCTAAAACTAAGGAGGTTACACCCAGCGAGTAAAACGTAGCAACCCTTTCTTGCCAGATAGTGCTCAATGTACATGCCAATGGCTGCTAATGGGGAATGAAAGACAGGAGCATTCCGTTTTTAGTTAACGCGCACGCCACGAATATTTATTGTTCAACGAAGCACAGGAGAAATCTCCCACCGGCACCACCTTGCAGGTCCAAATGTAACACTAGTTACACACTACGACAAGGACTACGAGGAATGAACGAGTGCCACTATAAGGAGCTTCGGCGTTCCAGTCTTCAACACGGTCAGCGTTCAGGCCGCTTTGCTGCCGGGTGTCTACTCGCGACTTTGCCAGCCAGCTTTTTTCCGGCCTGATCTCATTATCGTCGGCCCCTGCCGGGACCAGCGAGGATAGCTTCAACACCTGCGGCACTCCCACTCAAGAAGCATTGCTTCAACTTCAACGTCCCGGAGGGGACGGCGTCCGTCGACGAGATCATCGGTGGACCTTGAAGACGTCACGGGGAGTGAAGGGGTGTTGTTTTTGCAACACCTCGGAGCTTCAAAGTTCGTAGTTGCGGCTCTGTCGGCTGCATAAGCAACCAAGTTGATGGTAAACCAAGGATTCAAGTTACAAGGTCACAAGGTACAAGTTGAAGCAGTCGGGGCGCCAAGCGTACAAGTCAGTGTGTTCCGCCTCCCGCCTTACGTGTCAGATGACGCAGTTATTTCAGCTCTCCAGTCATACGGAAAAGTGAAGAGTATCACATTTGTTACGTTGCAAAGGCATCAATCAACGTACACTGGTATCCGCATCGTCCGAATCGAGATGGCCAAGCGCGCTTCTAACTTCCTATCAATTCAAGGTCACCGCGTGATGCTCCAGTATTGCGGTCTGCGCAGAGTGCGCTCACGGTGCAGCAGAGAACGTCATGTGTCGGCTACTTGCACAACACCCTTCTGTCAACGATGAGGCACCTTCGGCCATACATCTGAGGATTGTATGTTCAAGTGCAAGCGCTGTAATGGGGACCACGCGACGAAAGGTCGTTTCCGTCCCAAGTCATACGCAGACGCAGCACAGAGCACCTCACAGTCACTGAAAGAATTCCCGGAACTTGGAGAGTCTGCTTCGAAGAGAACAACCAAAATTAGAACCTCCGGGCACATGGAAGTTTCGCAACGCAAAACCAAGCCACGGCAACAGAAGATTCCAGATTATTGGGATAAAGACAGCGCAACCGATACAAAATTTCATGACGCCAGAACAGAAGACGCCACCGGCGTTGATGCCGCGTCGCCATGCACAACGAGTTACAACCACGTTTCTGCGCTGACTGGGGACAACCGCAGCTTTGTCATCTCCCACAACGTCGTCAGAGGAGCCCAGCAACGCTGTGGAGACGCCGAGTGCGTCTGCTACGTCTTCATCAGAGGAACTCAAGGCCCCGGAAAAAGAACAATCGTCAAACGCATCACCACTGGAGGAAGCATCCCAAGTATCTCGGGGCGCTGGCCAACCGGGAAAATTCCTCCGACCTTCCGAGGAATAAAGTGCAAGTGACGAGCCCCATGAACGGCCACCTGTGGGCCTGGAAGGTAGCGTGAAGATGACGCCCACGAAGAAGTAAAGACCACGTTTCAAAGAAACCTTACACGCCTCGCACACACGCTGTACAGGCCGAAGAAGAAGCGTCCGACAAGACTTCCAGACATCGTAGGAGCCGGTCACCATCACAAAAAATAAGGAGTGACAGATTTTTCGCAAGCCTCACGATTGGTATCTTTGTCTCCTTAAATACGTGTTCTACCGAAATGTTGTCTAGAGTTACAAACTCTCAGCGTCGCACCAAGCCTGGTAGTTCAAGCAGTGGAAGTGATGTTACCACTTCCGGAACATCCGAAATCCTCGAGTGGATTCACCAAACCGAGATCCATCACCCTATGTGCGTGAGGACCTAATGCTTTGTTTTTAATTGGCGCTGCACACATCCATTCTTTCCGCTTTCTGTTGCCTGTACCGTTGCAATGCTCGCTTCTCAGCCGTACAACCACTATGCATTTGTTGTCTCTGATGCATGCAAACTGATTAGTATTCCATATGTTACTGTCATTCCCGATGGAACCTTCATGTGCCAATTTTTGAGTTCTATGCTGTGGCGGCTATGCCTTCTTATAGTAATTGCATCATGTGAGTTACGTTGCATGCTGCGTGTACTATTTCTGTTATTTTTGGTGTTGCTTACCGGGTGCGTAATGTCTGTGCGCGTGAGTAAATCTCAGCGCCAGCCTTTCGAGTATCATCACGATGACTTCATCTACTGCCGCTTGACACAGGAGAGGCCGTGCCATTTCTTACTCATCGCTGTTAAAAAAAGAAAAAAAACGATTGTTTTGTTTCCCCCTAATTTTATTTTAAATGAATAGGCCATCTTTCATGACTTTCAATGTTCGTGGATTCTACGTTCTTGTAAAACAACAGGACATGATGAAACCTTGTGCGCTCGATCGGGGTTGACGTGCTTTTTCTGCAAGAGACTAACTTTCGAATGCGGCATGATGTCATGACCTTCCGTACTAGATTTTCGATTGAAGGCTTCTTCTCCTAAACGCAGACGCAGTCGCGTGACTCCGGTGTCGTGTTTCTCCATCCGAGGTTCAGGCGGGGTGAGCATTGCCTCTTCAATACGGAAGGCCGTGTTATTGCGGTGGACTTGTGGATAAACGACCAGAAAATCCGATTCACCAACTTTCACGCGCCCGTGAATAGGTCTCTTGCCAATGACTTTTTTGAGGGTGCCACGTCATTCCTGCTAAATTCAGCCACCGTGGGTGTTGTTAGGCGACTTCAATTGTGTTTGTGACTCAATTCGAGATGCCCGAGGCCCTTGTCAAGGAAGAAGCACATACAATTGAAAAGAGTTTCTGAAAATAAAGATAGTTTGAAGCTGGTCGATGCATGGACAACGCTTCACGGGAAACACCTTTCGAGCCACGCGCAATCAGGGTAGGTCTCAGAGCAGAATTGACGCAGTCTATATTCCTAACGAGCTCGTTTTAAAGTTTAGAGACATGCGATGTCGATTCTTTAGCGCCTGGGCAACGCAAGCTCAGCGACCACATGCCAGTGCTGTTAACCTTGAAGGCCCAGCTGGGAAGGCATTGCTCCAAGTTGTGGCGAATAGATTCATCATTTTTAAATGATGAAGTTTCGGTATCTGAGGTGCGCAAGAATAGCTATGCGTATTTGGAAAGACACACCCGCAAATTACGCCAACGGAATGGGATCTATTCAAGGCCGGATGGCATGCGATTTGCGCAGGAGGCCGGGAAAATGCGCCATGCACGTCTGGCATCACAATATGAATAAACAATTGAGGCGTATTCAAATCGTTGAGCACGCAGGTAATCTAACCAGTGAAATTCAAGAGTATATTGGGGTCAAAAAGGCTAAATACGACCTCTTGTTGAGGGCAAGGTCCGGGGCTTTCAAACGCGCAAAGGAACTGCACCTTCCTACGGATGAACTAGGTAACTTGGCATTACGCACAGCGTAGTAGGGCAGCATTTTGAAAGGCTCTGCTCTGCAGATCATCGCTCCAACGACAGAAACCAGCATCGAAGAATCGCAGACTTTTGTGAAGGCTTGCCCACGTTGTGTCCTCAGGCGTCTGCTAGCTCTGCGCTGAGGTGACGAAAGATTAAGTTTGCCAAGCCTTGAGGAAATGAACACTACCACGGCTCCAGGTGGAGATGGAATACTGACGGGGTTTTATATAACTTTCTTCGACGTCCTAGGCGACGCACTTACTGACATGGTTAGCGGGGTCGTTGTTGATGGGCAAAAGCCGAGGTCTTTCAGTGAGGGCCGTGTAGTCTCGCTACTAAAGGAGGGCATGAATCCTGACAATCCACGGTAATGGAGCCTGATTGCCCTCCTTAACACGAACTTCAAACTTCTAGCTACGATTCTTGGCTTGAGGCTAAAACCATTTCTGCCCAATATAGTGTCACCTACGCAAACGTGTGCAGTGCCGGGTAAGTCAATTTTTCTAACACTTACTCTGATAAGAGATTTGTTCTACTGTTCCAATGCCAAAAAAGTTACCGGTGCTTTCGTGTCATTGAATCAAGCTAAGGCCTTCGACAGGGTCGAACATGACTACCTATACTGCGTACTTAGAATGTCTGGTTTGCCTGAGCAGTACGTTCGCTGTATAAGCTTCTGTACACCAACATGACCAGCCGACTTCTCATATACGGCGTGGAGACAACGAGCTTTCTTGTAACAAGAGGTGTTCGCCACGGATGCCCCCATCGCACCGGTGCTCTTTGTTCTTTCCATAGATCCTCTCCTTAGAAAAGTGGCAAAGTGCCCTAGTATTCAGGGCTTTCCAATGACAGGTCTGGAGTCAGTTAGCATCACCGCTTATGCGGATGACATCTCTGTGTTCGTGCGAAAATTCACCGCGCTTTCGTGGAGCTGTTCGAAGAGTATTCAAGTTTATCGCGTGCTTACCTAAATGCGGAAAAAAGCAAAGGCCTTCATTTGGTAGCTTCCACGGCTCATTGCCGGGTGATATTCAATACGTGGATACCGTAAAGTCCTCAGAGTATGCTTTGAAAACGAGGAGGTGGCCTAAAGAAGTTGGGAGGACGCCGTACATAGAGCCATGCAGGTCTTCACGTATGCCACTGACTTCAATTTGTCACTCGACGCCAAAGTGACGGTGGTGAAAACCAAAGCAGGCGCATATGCTTTATATAGCGGGCACATCACACTCATACCCAAACTTTTTGCGAGTCGCCTTGCGTCATTGGTTCGAGCCTTCCTAAGGGATGGGAAGACAGCAAAAGTTCAACAAAAGCTCCTGAAGCTCCTAAAAAAGTTGTGGAGAACTCAGTCTGCCAGATGTTGTGACATTCACAAAGGCACTTGCATCTAAAACAGGTCACAAACTGTTTCAGGACAATGACTATCCTGGCCATAGCTTATTGCTATATTGGACCAGAACTCTTGGAGCCACATTCAGGTCGGAAAGGTACCGGGGACCCTCAGCAAAACACCCACATGCCTTTTATAAAGCAGCAGAGGGTCTCAACCGTTTGGTTGACGGCGAAGCCGCCGAAGAATACTTTGCAAAGCTCGCACCCGCACGCATTAGCGAAATGTTAATTCGTCGCTCGATTACTGAGGAAGAAAAACAGAGATAGAGGCGCAGCAAGTGGAAGAAATGACGGAATGACCACAATCAAGAGAACTTGATTGGCTGCGTTGATGGCACTTGTTGCCCACTCGTCAGAGGACTGTCAAAGTGAGGCGTCGTTCTCAATGACCACTTCCCCCAACTGCGGGAAAGGAGAAACAATCCGCCACACTATGTTTGAATGCGTAGCGGCCAAAGGCGTGTGGCACGTCGTGCGTCGTCAATTCAGAGTGTCAATTCCTTCGAGCCAACAGCGCAGAAGGGACTTATTTGAACACGTCGTACTGTACGTCACAATGTTCATCTTGTGGCGTCGTCACTGTAGGCCTGAAGCACGGCGACGACACCAACGAGCTGCATACCCAGTGTTTCAGAAGATTTGATTGATCCTAGTTCAGTACCTTACCGAACAGATTGAAACTCAGGGTGAAGAAGCCTTCATCAGAAGGTGGCACACACGTTTTTTGGAGTTCGGAGTGGGAATACTGAACTTCCTTTACTGCCGTTTTAACTCGCAAAAAAATTGCTTCTCATCGCACGTAAATTTTTGAATCTTGTGGGGGTGCTGACACCCCCCCCCTGTAAAGTTGTCTGCGCCGCGTCGCGCACGTGTCTCGCCCCCAGGGCTTTATTTCGGTGTTGACCACCGCCGGGCGATAGATGGCGTTGTGTTCGCTTTGAGTACCACTGTTGGTAGAGTGGTAGCGCCGGCGGTGGCCCCTGGCGGAAGGCGGGCCTTGGTGGTGGGCGAGCGTAGAGCGAGCCTCTTCTGCGCGTGCCGGCTGCCGCGAACGGTTGTCTGTCGCGTGGGCCCCCGGTGCTCGGCACCGCGGGCTTCGCGCCGGGGTCCCACGTGGAAAGTCAGGCGTTGGCGACGCCACCTTGGGTATGTGCTAGTGTGTTGGGTGTGTTAGTGTGTGTTTATCATTTTATTGTGTGTTTAGTGTGTCACTGCGTTATGTTGTTTGTATGGTAGCGTGTTAGTTAAAATTGGTGTATCATTCGGCAGACGATATCGTCGTCTAAATTAGTTAATAAATGTATGTATGTTGTGTGCTTTGTACCGACCGTGTCCACTGTGTCCGTTCACTCCAAGAGCGTGGCGTGGCGATGCGCTCGTTCGCCTCGCCCAGACCCCGCACTGGCTGCCCAACGTGGAGCTCTTTGAGTATCGGACGACAGTTTTTGCGGTTCAATACAGGGATTTTGTTAGAGCCGGAGTATAGTAGCCCTAGGGGGGACTTCTTTGCTATCGTCGGTGGTGTGCTTTGTTGAGAAGCGAGGAGATTGGTTTTGTAACGTGTTTGAATTGTCGGCAGGTTGACTTTCTATTTATTTTTTTGCTCGCAAGTGTTGTTATTTTTTGTGGTTGTTAGTTTTCAAAAACGTTTGGATTAGGACGAGAGCCATGCGGTCTGCATCCTGGGGTGAGCAAGGCCTAGAGCACGTGGTTTGTAGGCCAGGCCCGAAGCGAGTGAGTACGGAAGCCTCGTGTGTGGTCCGATTTTCTGTGAATAGCTTCTTCTATCTCTTTGGGCTCAGGGAGCCGGGCGTCGTTGCTGACTTGTATTGCGGCTCGACGCCGAGGCGTCGTGACACCGCCCGGGGGCGGTGGACGCCGACTGCTCGGTAAGCTGCTGTGTGCGGCGAGCGATAGGGCCACCTCACAGAGTGGACGTCTCCTCGCGGCTGCCTCTTCTGCGCCTAGGCTGGGTGCTGGGTGGATGCCGGTTGTTGCCGAGCGACTCATTAGGCCTAATGCTCTGCGCAGCCGCCTGTCGCACGTGGCGCAACTAGGTGGATCGTGGCGTTGAGGTGTTGCGCTCTGCTTCCCTCCCTTTTTTTCTTGTGAGTACGAGTTAGGAAAAGTGATTTTTGTTTTATTTTGATGGGCGTCTCGGCCGCCACCGATGTATTAGCTAGCAGTACTGACCAACGTACCACGTGGACGAAAAGCGCGAAGCTCCCTTCCCGAGGACCTGCTCGATTGTTTTCTTTCAAGTTTTGTTGTTGTTGTTATTGATGTATTCAGCGGGAGGGATGTCATCCACGGCCGGCTGTCGTGCACATCGTCAGCGTCGCTGGCCAGGAATGCGGTCGTGAGGTCGGGCGACGGAGATGCCTGGGACCTGCGCAACTGCCTGCAGTCTGGCGCCCTCGCGAGTGCTGGTCGCAACTGGAAGACGTGTCGGCGCTAGCGACAGATCGTCGCGCCGACGGCAACGTTGCTGTTGCGGGGGCTGGTACTGAGGTGAAGTCTAGCCGGACAGTGCAGCAGTGTCGACTGGTAGCGGTGTCGTGGGGCAAGGACAATATGGTCGTGCGATCTCATTTTTTTGTTAAAGCTTGTGTAGCTAATTTTTGATTTCGGGATATGGTTTTGATTTAAGGTTGGGGGAATGTGGGGGTGCTGACACCCCCCACCTGTAAAGTTGTCTGCGCCGCGTGGCGCACGTGCCTCGCCCCCAGGGCTTTATTTCGGTGGTGACCACCGCCGGGCGATAGATGGCGTTGTGTTCGCTTTGAGTACCACTGTTGGTAGAGTGGTAGCGCCGGCGGTGGCCCCTGGTGGAAGGCGGGCCTTGGTGGTGGGCGAGCGTTGAGCGAGCCTCTTCTGCGCGTGCCGGCTGCCGCGAACAGTTTGTCTGTCGCGTGGGCCCCCGGTGCTCGGCACCGCGGGCTTCGCGCCGGGGTCCCACGTGGAAAGTCAGGCGTTGGCGACGCCACCTTGGGTATGTGCTAGTGTGTTGGGTGTGTTAGTGTGTGTTTATCATGTTATTGTGTGTTTAGTGTGTCACTGCGTTATGTTGTTTGTATGGTAGCGTGTTAGTTAAAATTGGTGTATCATTCGGCAGACAATATTGTCGTCTAAATTAGTTAATAATTGTATGTATGTTGTGTGCTTTGTACCGACCGTGTCCACTGTGTCCGTTCACTCCAAGAGCGTGGCGTGGCGATGCACTCAATCGCCTCGCCCAGACCCCACAATCTGTTCCAACTTACTGCTTTTTTTGCGTTCCTTTCCTCTTTTTTTGAGTGATTCGTGATCTGTGAGAATATTGAAGTGCTGTGTGTTAGATCCTGTCTATGTTCTCTTGTTTTTACACGCTACTGAAAGTGCTTTTGTTACACGAGACTCACGTGAAATGTTGTTACCAGTTTGCAATAAACTTCCCTGTTTCACCCCTAAAAGTTTACGAAACCTTTGCCCCCTTGTTGTCTTCCAGTACATTTGATGCAGAATTTCAGTTCATTGCGTAAAGAAGATGCACAAAGATAGCGCTTTGCGATTGCAATTTTTGTTTTCTATATACGCCACAACCAAAGAAAAATGGCCATGTGCCACCAACCACAATGTACCACCGAAGGCGACGTCCAAATCCAAAATACCCTCATGACACCATTGGTCGAGCTGTGTGGTGAATACCTAGCCAGTCCTGGCTTGGCTAAGCTTTTATACATTTTGCTTAGTGTTAGGCGAATGAAAACATTCTTACACACATATCCACGAAGCAATCACGTGAGCTCGCTCGTAAACTACGTTGTGGCCACTTGCTTGTCCAACGGTATCCATTGGGTATCAATTAGTCAATGAAATTGAGAGCAGTATCTTCATCATGTAACTTAAATAATTGGACTGATTAGACTAATTGAGCTTATTAGTGTAGCAGGCTTAAGCCTAACCTAAGAATCAATATCAAAACCTCACACGACTATAGGTAGGTAATTATCACTAGCTAATATTAGGTATTCATCTATATTATTTAACTATAACTGCAATTAAGCCTATTCTACTCGAGTGCAGAGAAAATAATTGAGTATATGTACAGACTCTACAAGTTCACGAACCTGTATTTTAATGACTAGCACAAAAGGCTCGATCTGTGACTGTCACAAACGAGCGCTCAAGAAAGCGCGCGCCCCTGAACAAAAGCGATGGTGATAATACCGCGAGCCGCCATATTGTCGGGACACATCCAGCGAAAAGAAGGAAAGAAACAGCAATGGTCTTCTCGAGTGCGCCGCCACTATCCATCGAAAGTGTCGCTACAGTGTACACTCCAGCGTTGCTACGCTGACCAACCTCCGCGCACCTATCGACAAGCGAATACCAGAGGCATCAAAAAAGAAAGCGTGAGTCACTCCTTGGTTGCGTCACGGGTCGAGGAAGGTTCTCGAAAGGTCTCGCCCTTTCTTCAACCTTAGGTGTGCAGTGCGCCCACGAAAGAATTGGAAACGTCTAGTACCTTGCGCGAAGGTATCTTAAGCGAGCAGCGGAGAGGGTGATTGAGAGATGAAGGAAGTTTGGCGCTAGTGTGCCTAGAGTTGTCCCGCCGTTGGGTGAAAGCTTTTGTCGTCAGTGCAAAGCAGGTGAAGAGTAAATGCTTGTGCTACAAGCAGAAAAAGTATTGGCCCCGTACCTGCATGTAATCTGCTAATGTCGTCAAAAAACGACAATCTTGCGTTTGGATAGAGTGAACAAAACATTTATTTGATGTTCTGTGAAGAAAATTGGTTAATGGTATTCCGGAGGTGCCGCATTAGAGTGCCTCTAGCGTGCAGCTACGGCGAACGAGCGCATCAAGTCACGTCGCACGTGAGACATGAGTGCCATCTGGCAGTTTTTGGAAAACAAAGCGCATGACCCTGAGACAGGCGTGCATGCCCGTCTCAGAGGTGATAAGGTGTAGAACACAAGGCGACGGGTAGGTGCCACCACCATGTCGTTTTAGAGAAGCGTTGGAAAGAGTCGCGTCTTGGTGCAAGCGTTGCATGGTCAGCGTAGCATGATAAAAGCTACGGTCTTTAAAATAACTTATGGATGCCTTTTCTAGTAAAGGACGCACATGCAGAATACATACGTGTTGATGGTGCCTTGGATTTGTGCAATAATTGCTTTTTAGTAGACAACCACACACGTATGAACGCTAAATCTTGAGCAACAGTGGTGGGCGCTGCGGATGGGGTTGGCCGTTCAGTGTAAGGGCTGGTGCTGTTTAAGGTACCAGGTTCGCGGTAAGGGTGGACAAACAGACAAATGTACAGATAGAAAGCTTTTGCGTCGAAGGTCCCCAAGAAAGACTATCGTCTTTAAAAGAGTGTGTCTACGGCAAGCGAGCGAAGACACGTTTGCAGCCACTGCGCTTTGGAGCCGACGTGTTACCGGCGAAGAAGTTTGGTGCTTGGAGTGCGGACATTTAAAGACATGAGGTTTCCTGGAAGATAAAATTCGGCAGCAGCGGATCGACAACAGCACTGGACTTTGAGAGAGTCGTTCCTGAAAGAGTATCAATCAAACTTTCTTCCAAGATCTGTGGACTGAATAAGTTTACGAACTCTTAAGTCTTTAAGTGTCTTGGTTGTTTGATCCATGTGATTGCATTGTAAAACGTCTTTTTTTAAGTGCATCTGATTTTATTGTGTAGCCAGTTGTTTGTGTGGTGACATATTGTACGGACTATTGCCGAGAGCGCATCTTTGTGTGTTGTATGATCTGCCGTATTTCAAAATATATTTCTTTTCGTTTATCAACTCTCGGCTCTGACTCGTTCTTTAGACCACACCTGAGGTGCACTGGCGCACCAAATAGGACCACTTTTAAATTGCCCGAGCTATCATTGTGCAGTTTGGGGGGGGGGGGCATTTCTTCAGTCCTTGTTATTAGCCTGGCAATTGTCTCCCTATTAACGGGATCAGTGGACAGTGACGCAACAAATCCTGACTAATGTTTATTGGGGTTTTAGTACTGTCTTCAATAGGAATCCTTATTGAGTAGATGCACAATATTTCAATTTTCCTTCGCAACAAGCAGTACACTGTCTCATCGCGAGAGGGAGCTACTGGTGCCCTCATGGCAGAAACACCCTGAAAAAAATTCCGCCATATCCATAAAGTGAATGATGATGAGTGGGCGAAGCTCCGGAGGTAAAGCTGGTAAACCATGATCTGTACAATTTGCCCACTCAATTTTATTACATCGCTCCCCCTAGCTTACGTCGCCGCACTAAATCGAACGATTGCCTTCAACCAATGACACGCGCCATATGTGACATCATTCCTATTTTATAAGATCTCGCGTCTTTCATGAACTACAAGTACCGCTTTCTAGTTTATAACATCTTGCATCTTTTCATCATCACCTACAAGTACCACCATCTAGTAAACACTACAAGAACTAAACGAGAGGTGACTACATACAGGAGACGGTACCGCCATCTAGTGAACACTGCAAGAACTAAACTAGAGGTGGCTACATACAGGGGACGGTACCGCCATCTAGTGAACACTGCAAGAACTAAACTAGAGGTGGCTACATACAGGCTACAGGGGACGCACAGCCCACGCCCTAAGGAGCTTCGCCCCTAAAAACAGGCTACCGAAGTTTTTATGGCCAAAGCTTCTTATAACGACACCCGTTCGTCCGTCGTAGCCGTTGTAGTAAAGTAACAAGTATAACATTCTGACATCCAAGGTGGTGCCGGTGAGAGGTTTCTTCTGTGCGTTGTTGAACAATAAATTATAGTGCTCAATGTATATGCCAATGGCTGCTAATGGGAAATGAGAGACAGGAGCATTCGGCTTTTAGTGAAACGCGCACGCTGCGATCCCCATTAGCAGCCATTGGCATGTACATTGAGCACTATCTGGCAAGAAAGGGTTGCTACGTTATACTCGCTGGGTGTAAGCTCCTTAGTTTTAAAAAGGTTTAGCGAGCGTTGAGCCGCAGTGCCATGAGTACAATGAACTATTATAAAGCATGAATGAACTCGAGGTGGTTTAAAAGTGGGAAGTAGATACGAAGCGCAGCCGTAAGAAAGTAAAAGCTGAATTCTCCTGTCCCTCATTTGCCATTAGCAGCCATTGGCATGTACATTGAGCACTACCTGACAAAAAAAGGTTGCTACGTTATACTCGCTGGGCGTTACCTCCTTGGTTTTAGAAAAGTTTAGCGAGCGTTGGGCCGCAGTGCCATGAATACAGTGAACGAGTATATGCCATGAACTCGAGGTGGTTAAAGGTGGGAAGTAGACCCGAAGCGCAAGTGGAAGAGAGTGTACGTGTGCCACCTCTCGTTCAGTCCTTAGAATGTCCGCCGGATGGTGGTGCTTCTATATGGCGAATATTTGATGAAAAGATGCAAGATGTTGTTACTTGGAGTGTTGAATAGATGGACGAACGGACACAGAGACAGATGCATGAATGGACGCATAAACGAACGCAGGGACGGATGCATGAACGAACGCAGGGACGGACGCACGAACAGACGGGTGCACGAACGGGCGGATGGAAGCGTAGATGGTCACACAGACGGACACATGGACGGACGGAAGCAAGAACGAATGGACGGACGAATGCTTCGCCCCACTCTCCATCATTTACTACTTGGATATGCTGCTAATTTTTTTACCTCAAGATTAAAACATTATTTAAACAATTTTGAACGAAAGACATTAGAGTACCAAAATTCAAAATGCTTTTTGATATCTCCCGGCACAGTAGCGATTCAAAGGCGAAAACGCGGTCAAATATTTATAAAGCTCCCTTAGGCGCTATGCATTATTCTAAAATATTTCATTCAATTCAAAGTATTGCGACCACTCTAACGTCGAAATCCATCGAAAGTGTCGCTACAGTGTACACTCCAGCGTTGCTACGCTGGCCACCTCCGCGCACCTATCGACAAGCGAATACCAGAGGCATCAAAAAAGAAAGCGTGAGTCACTCCTTGGTTGCGTCACGGTTCGAGGAAGGTTCTCGAAAGGTCTCGCCCTTTCTTCAACCTTAGGTGTGCAGTGCGCCCACGAAAGGATTGGAAACGTCTAGTACCTTGCGCGAAGGTATCTAAGCGAGCAGCGGAGAGGGTGATTGAGAGATGAAGGAAGTTTGGCGCTAGTGTGCGTAGAGATGTCCCGCCGTTGGGTGAAAGCTTTTGTCGTCAGTGCAAAGCAGGTGAAGAGTGAATGCTTGTGCTACAAGCAGAAAAAATATTGGCCCCGTACCTGCATGTAATCTGCTAATGTCAAAATACGACAATCTTGCGTTTGGATAGAGTGAACAAAACATTTATTTGATGTTCTGTGAAAGAAAATTGGTTAATGGTATTCCGGAGGTGCCGCTTCTAAATGGCGAATATTTGATGAAAAGATGCAAGATGTTGTTACTTGGAGTGTTGAATAGATGGACGAACGAACACAGAGACAGATGCATGAATGGACGCATAAACGAACGCAGGGGCGGATGCATGAACGAACGCAGGGATGGACGCACGAACAGACGGGTGCACGAACGGGCGGATGGAAGCGTAGATGGTCACACAGACGGACACATGGACGGACGGAAGCAAGAAACGAATGGACGGACGAATGCTTCGCCCCACTCTCCATCATTTACTACTTGGATATGCTGCTAATTTTTTTACCTCAAGATTAAAACATTATTTAAACAATTTTGAACGAAAGACATTAGAGTACCAAAATTCCAAAATGCTTTTTGATATCTCCCGGCGCAGTAGCGATTCAAAGGCGAAAAACGCGGTCAAATATTTATAAAGCTCCCTTAGGCGCTATGCATTAGTCTATAATATTTCATTCAATTCAAAGTATTGCGACCACTCTAACGTAACTATGCTAAATGAAACGTTTCTACAGTTGCAATTTATGAACAAGAATTCTTTTAGAAAGCATATAAGGTGGAGGAGTTATGAATGTTTTGTGCCACATTGCCTTACAGTGACGAGAGGCGTCGCCCCCAGCCGGCGAGAGGGGGGCGCAACTCGCACATGAATTGGAATCCCGGGGTCGACTGCAGTGCCGGCAGTGTTGGAGTGCGAAACGGCATCGGAACCATCGTAATAAGCTGCCATAAAAAATAAGAAGTAATGGTAACGAAAGTGTAGCAAAGAGCACCCGCAAAGAAAAAAACACTCTATTACGGAGATTCGAACGTGCAACCTTCGAATTGCCAACTGAACACACTTACAACTGCGCCATGCCGACATTTGGAAAGGACTTGAGTGTCACGTACTCGAAATAAACAGGATCTACTTCTGCTAGAAAATATGTGCACAATTAATAAACACAAACAACAGCTGCCTGTAACGATTGCCACAGCGATAATGGCAACAACTATGTTTTCTTACAATTCACAACCGCAAGAAAAAAAAAGATTAAGTGGACTCAGGAACAGGTACAGTTTATTGGTTGTTACTATCAAGTGCAATGTCCGTTTCTCAGTCATTTCATAAAGCGACATCTGCTCAGGCTTCACGACACCTCTACAGGCTCATTCAATAGATACGCCAACACAATTTATTGAGAATTGTGATCATTTTCGAGCAAGGTACACCGCAGTCATGCCAGCTACCACATTGCAGCATGCTGTGGCTCTATCATTTAGCAAGAACTACATAGTGACGTTGCAGAAAAAATGCAGTGCGCCGGGAAAGTATATGTGATCAAAAGGGTTCAGTAAGCATATGAATTGAGAAGTCTTTTGTTCACGCGTAGGAGCCAGAGAAGCGCCGGTGAGTACGACCAGCAGCGATCGGTGAGTGGCAGGGTGTGCGTTTGTCGGAAGTTACCTAGGAACTACGTCGCATTGATGTATGTCGTTTCTTGCACGGACGCCGTACACAATAAAAAATGCTTCCTTTGTGCTAAATATGCCTCGGATTTGCTGTATGGTCAGTTTGACTCGTGAAAATTGTGTATTTTGAAACCCAGAAGCGCCAATAAACTTGTGTGGGTTGATCGGCAGGCCTAATCTTTGATGGTAATCATGGGGTAGAACAAAAGGTTGAAGTCCCACTCGCTGAGGCTCGTCTCGACGTACTTCTAAGGTATGTGTGTGCATTTCAGCATCGCTCGCACTTTGTCAACTTGAACGTACGGCTCAAGTAATGAATGTGCGGAAATCGCCAGAGTTACGTTTCTAGCGTGACGACATCAACTGACCATTGTTTTGTGGTCTATTGTTGAAAGCGGCAAGCACGAACTGGCGCTAATTTATTTCTCGACAACTGCGCGGCGTTGTAACACATTTACTGTCGCTGTTCACAGCGACACATCTGGCCTTCTAAACATCACAAGACTGCAACATATCTCACATGTCTAACTGATGTAAGTACGTGTACAGAGTGTACACTTTCGCGGCTGCATGCTACGCTCCACAAATAATGAAGCGTTGTTGACACCTCAAGAATAAAAGAAAACTACGTGCTAGAAAGCATAATGAATGGCGTTGGCTTCTTTAGACCGTGAACATACTGCTCTGCGCTTTTCAGAATGAAACACTAAAAAATAAGTGATTTCACATACTGCCTTCTGCTTTTTCATCATGCCACCATAATCCAGCAAGCTTGCATCACGCCACCGCCATCTAGCTTGTTCACCAAGCCATCCACCAAACACCTTTTCAATTACACCAATCATACGGCATTTCCCACTATCACCAGCATTGGCTCGCCACCACCACCATCATATGCCATCATTTTTCCCCTCTAAACATCATCAGCCAGCATTTTCTACTGTCACCACCATTAGCTCGCTACCACCACCGCCAACTGCCACCATTTTTCTACCCTCACCATCATCCGTCATTGTGACCCACTGCAGTTTCCACCATACCCTCTAATATTCCAACCATATTCAATATTCTTTCCATGATATTCACCAGCGATTCTAGCATTCACCAACCCAAGAATTTCAATACGAAGAACGCATAATTGTTCCTTTCGCGAAAAAAGACTCGCGCTTCATGAGTCCTCTTTCTTGCTTTTGTCCTTCAATGGTACTCCAAACGTCCCTTGCTATCGCCCCAGTTCAGCCCACCAATTACTTCTATCCGCATCAAAACCTAAAGCCCCTCAAAATTCAACCGACGCCCCT
The DNA here is from genome assembly GCA_013436015.1 of Rhipicephalus annulatus. Taxonomy (NCBI): domain Eukaryota; kingdom Metazoa; phylum Arthropoda; class Arachnida; order Ixodida; family Ixodidae; genus Rhipicephalus; species Rhipicephalus annulatus. The sequence continues at coordinate 22,150 of WOVY01008010.1, forward strand.
ATTCGGAGTAATTATCCAGTCATCACAGCAAACGCGCGGTTTTCAAGTTCTTCATGAAGATCACACAAGCCTCAACCTGTTGCCAATATTTACATCAGTACATGTTTTTGTCTTTAGGCGGTTGACTTCTTCACTGCGAAGCACAACGCTGCCTCTTCAGTTATTACCATATCCGTATACATGAACGCACTTTTTGCAGCACCACCTGGAGTGCGAAAATATCAGCTTCGACTATCTTTAGAAAACGATGCCGCGAATATCCACGTAAAAAACCGGCAAAAACCTTATCTGCAATAGAAAGTTTACCAACTGAAGAAAAAGTGTTGAACTTTCTGACTGAAAAGCTAGCATTCAAAGGAGATTCAGAAAAAGGCGTTTGTTGAAGCGAAAAATCCATGGTCGGATCAACGGATTGAAAATGCCAAAGCGCACCTCCGGGGGGGGGGGGGCTGACTGAAGATTGTAGGAGAAAAATAGCCTCTCAAAGAGCGATGAAATAAACGCTCACTACTCTCCGGTTGTGCTAATGCGTTCCTCGCCCTTTTCGCATTCCATGAAAAACCACGCAGCCGCTTGGTATACTTGTTGTGCTCCCCAAGGATTACTCTCTAGTTGGGGTGGAATCATTCAGCCCACATAAATATGTGGCTGAAGTGGAATGAAAAAAGGTAAATAGGGATAAAGAAAAAGGCTAAAAAGCACGGACCTCACAGAAATAAAAAACGACGAAGAGCAGCAGAACAATGAATGACATAGAGACGATAAGAAAATAAAGGGAAGTTGTAAAAAAGGAAATAAAAGAAACAAATAAATTTTTTTTTATACCGGCAGTTATTTCTTACGGGTTGCTGGTAGGTGGTTAAAAGTTTATTTTTCTTTGTAAAAGAAAGAGGCGATAAGACATAGATGAGAAGAGGTTGCTACAGTCGGTAGCCTCCGGCAACTCTCTCGGCCCAATCGAGGATGGCCTCCTGGACGTCGGCTTTCAAGCTGCGCAAGGCAGCCTCACACTGCTCCTCATTACTAACTACTTTTCGAAGGGACAGCAGAGGAGAGTGCTTTGCGCACCCACACATGATAATATAAAGATTTGCTCTCCGTGTGGAGCAATATTTACAACAGGAGGACGGGTAGAAAGGAGCGTACACGAGTTGAAGAATGTAGGGGGAAGGAGGCGTGCAAAGTCTGCAGCTGTCGCCCCAGTACTTCGTGCCTTTGTGGGGATTTCGACATTAGCGGTGGTAAGGTTAAATGGACGAAGCGGCAGTGATTGCGGATGTTGAGAAATGTTAGAAAGTGATCCTGCGCAGCAAACGGTGCCGTTGTTGGAACGGAGCTTGGCTCTTCAAGCGTCTGCGCCAGGAACTTAAAT
>WOVY01008011.1:0-41485 GCA_013436015.1 Rhipicephalus annulatus
AATGAGAATGAATACATCTAAACAACAATGATCACTTCCTTATCACTCCTATGAGTAAAGTTCCCTCACTGCATACTTAAGCAGGTAGCACAATTCAGTTCTTGTTCTTCCTCCCCGTGAAGAGCCCATGAATGCAGGCTTCGCACGCGGGAAAATGTTATCTCTCGAACCCTTCGTGCAACGCAGGTAGCCGGCTCGTTTCGTCTCTGTCTCAGCTGCGCTCGTGCGCAGCGATTGTGTGCTTTGACTTGCGCGTAGACTGTATAATGCGCAGGCTGGTGTGATTGACTTGGAAATTTATATGGAAAATGACGGCCACGCCGACGGCGATGGAAAGAGCCTACTGAGGGTGTCTGCGAAAATTGCTATTGCAATAAACTGCGGTAAATTCAGCCTGTGATCATCGGACTTCATTGATCAGGCCGCAGGTTAATTGCAGTTGGTGAGCTTGAATAACTCGAGTTTAATGTTTTTTTTACAGTATTGCTTCATTAGGAGCAATTTGTAGCATAGCAAAAGCAGCTATGGAGACCACTGAAAAGGTGCGTTAGAATCTCGCGAAAGAAACATTATTGACAGCGAATTTCGCGCTGATTTAAAGGCCACCTAACGTTCTTCCGACATGACAGAAAAAAATGCGATTACTAACCTACCTGCTGCTTCAATGAGATTAGCCACAGATTGAGAAGAGGGGCTTGGCGCGTCCGGAAGAACGTAGTCTGTGCTGGATCTAGTGGCTGTACTGTCACGCGGGCACTGGGAATCAGCAATGCCAGGTGCGACCTGAGTGACATCAGCGTTTGCGCTATCACGAGACACCGTGGCTGCCTCTGGTGAAGCAGGCACGGACGCCCGCCGGACGTCACCCTCAGTTCCTTCGCCGTCACATGGCTCGACTTCATCCAGGAGCGGTGCGTGGTCGGTGTGCATGGCCTCGAATTTTCGGTGATGCAGTCGGCCAGGTTTGACAAAGTCCCGGCTGTATGCAACTCGACTAAAACAAGATAATTCGGTGGCGAGTGCTTTATCGAGCACTTGCGACGTGTAAGATCGCCAACTTGCTTGCTTGTTCACTAGCTTACTTCTTAATAGTGGCTCGTACCCACTGTAGAATACTGGGTATGAAACCAATACTTTATGGGAATGTAAACATACATACGGCAAAACAAATCAATAGAGATATACATCCACTGGCACATCGAATACATAGATTCGTTTCGTTTATTCAAAATAATTAAATTCGGTACGGCGCAAAAAGCCTAATAAAATATTACAGAATCAGCGCCACTGACACAGAGTCATGCTGAGATGTTCACGTCCACAGCCAAGACAAAAAGCCACCAAGCTTTGCAACTCACCCGGCAATTGGAGATGCGCTACATTGACGCATATGAGAATAACGTGACCATGCGAATTTCAGTTTTTGAAGTAAACCAATCAACATAAACTGTACTTAACGCGTACAGCGCGCAGATTGTCACTACCGTCTTCTTCAGACCTTCGAGGTTCGCTCCAAGAGAGCAGAAGAAGAATAAGAAGAAGATGACCGTGCAGTTTTCTTGGCCAGTTTCCTGAGTGGGTATGTGCCACAGTTGAAAGGCATGAAACTGTTAGTACGCCTTTAGCAGTGAGCCGAAGGACACTTCTATTGGGGGAAACGCAGGGGTAAAGCCGACCAGCTGTCAAGCGGAGCGAGCGCGAGCAGCAACAACACTCTTCCTTCTCTTCTTTCACTGGCGCCCCTGCCTTTGCCCTTATATAAACGCTACAAATCCCTCCCTCCCCCCCGCCCCAGAAAAAGAAGCCATCCTTATCAACCTCTGGACCGGGTAGGATGGGTGGGTCGTAGTGCGGTTTCAATCGATCGACATGACCAATCTCGCGACCGTGACGGCGTCGGTCTGTCGATGCTTGAACGGCTAATTAATATAGTTGACCGGTGAGGACTGACGTAGAACTCGGTAGGGGCCTTCGTACTTCGGCAGCAGCTTGGTGGAAAAACCAGGAGCAGATGAGGGAACGCGAAGCCATACCAACGTGCCAGGCGAATATCACTGTGGAGGCAGGTTTTGATTGTGACGGTCTTTCTGGTACGCTTGATCTTGTGCGGTTAAGGAACGTGCGAGTTGCCTGCAATCTTCCGCATAGGTGGCGACTTCGGATAGAGTTGTGGATTCTGAAGCGTCCTGACGGTACAAGAGAATCATGTCTATGAATGAGGAAGGTTCGCGCCTGTAGAGGAGAAAGAACGGAGAGAATCTTGTCGTAGACTGAGTGGCGCTATTGTAAGCGTAAGTAACAAAGGGGAGTATGCGGTCTCAGTTGGTGTTGTCAGCGGACACGTACATAGACAGCATGTCGCCCAGTGTGCGGTTTAACCGTTCGGCCATTCGATTTGTTTGCGGATGGTACGCGCTGGTTGACCGATGCACAACGTTGCATTCACGAATAATGGCTTGTACGGCTTCGGAAAGAAACGTACGTCCCGCTCACGAGGCGCGCCATGGCGAAGAACGAGATTGTGAAGGATAAACAAGCCAACTTCACGTGATGTGGCCTCTGGCAGCACAGCAGTTTCAGCATAGCGTGTCAAGTTATCGATAACGACAACCACCCAGTGGTTCCCGTCAGGAGTGTAGGGAAGGGGACCGTACAAGTCAATTCCGATGCGGTCAAAAGATCGGGATAGGCAAGGCAACGGCTGCGGTTGTCCATTGGCTATGTTTGGTGGGCGTTTTCGGCGTTGACATTTAGAACACGAACGTAAGCGCTGTCGAAAAAAAATCAGTACATTCCGCACTAATCGTACCGCAGCCGGAGGCGTGCATACAATTTTATCACACCGGCGTGGCCTCATTGAGGATCCGCGTGAAAGGAGTCGCAAATAGCAGCACGTAGGTGGCGAGGAATCACAAGCAATCACTTGCGGCCGTCGGAAAGGTAGTTGCGGCGGTACAGGAGTCCATCGCGGATTGTGAATTGTCGAGCTGTACGTCGTAGTGAACGATTGGCGGTACCTTGGGGTGGCTGAGACAGTACCTCTATCATAGAGACTATCCAAGCGTCTTGGCGCTGCTCGGAGTGCATGTCAGTGAACGAAGGTGCCGCTGCATCAAGAATGGAAACAGACGCACTTCCACGTTCATGGGGAAGTGGAGAGTGGGAAAGAGCATCTGTCATTTGAATGTCTGCGGCCCGATTTGTAGACGACACGGATATCATAGTCTTGAAGACGCAATGCCTCAATGAGCCCGATGGCCAGACGGGTCTTTTAGTGACGATAACCAGCAGAAGGCGTGGTGATCAGTCACGACGTCAAATGAACGGCCATAGGCGAAATTTAATTGATTGCCCAAACGATGGCCATGCATTCCTTTTTTGTGACCGAATAATTCTTTTCAGGCCTAGTAAGAGTGCGACTGGCATAAAAAACCACTTCCCGTCGAAGCCAGACTTGCGTTGAGCAAAAATAGCGCCAAGGCCGACTCTACTAGCGTCGGTGTGGATTTTGGTTGGGGCATCTGGGATCAAAGTGATGGAGAATAGGTGGAGATGTCAGACAATGTCGTAGTTGCGCAAATGCGTCATCGGAAGCGGAAGACCACGCCGAAATTCCTTCACTCTCAGAAAGTAGCCGTGTTCAAGGGGCTATTACTGATGCGAATTTACGGACGAATCGACGAAAGTATGAACATAAGCACATAAAGCTCCGTAGTTCCTTTAGTGTCGATGGCTTAGGAAACGGCAAGGAGTTTCGCAGTGTCGGGTAAAACCCCATCCTTGCTGACAACATGCCCTAAGATGGTGAGCTTCCGGGCGGCAAAATGACGCTTTTTCAAATTTAGTCGGAGCACAGCATGTGTGAGGCTTTCCAGGACACTTGCGAGGCGCAGAAGATGGGTATCAAAGTTTTTTGAAAAACAACGATGTCGTTTAGATAGCAAATACATGTCTGCCATTTGAGGCCTCGAAGTCTGTTGTCCATCCGACGCTGGAAAGGTGGCAGGGGCATCGCAAAGACCAAACAGCATCACGTTAAACCCGTACAAGCCATCCGGAGTTACCAACGCAGTCTTGGCATAGTCAGATTCATCCATGGGTACTTGCTAGTATCCTGATCGAAGATCCAGTGAGGAAAAGAACTCTGCTCCTTGCAAACAGTCGAGAGCGTCATCAATTTTGGGGAGCCAATAAACATCTGTGCGCGCGATCTTGTCAAGGCGCCTGTAATCAACACAGATCGGATGCTCCTGTCCTGCTTTTAAGTGTGAATGCACTTTATAAGCGACCCGGGATCCGCCGTCCGTGGTGCGCCTTCTTCTCTATCCTAGCAACTTCGCGAGGAGTGGAGAGGAGCGTCTGTAGCAAGGCTGCAGCAACGTCACAGACCACGTGATTGCGCGCGCTCCACCCTCCGCTCCATGGCGCCCGCTGTTGCGAAGCGCGCCTTTGACGACGTTACGAAGGGCGCTACGAATCTCACCGCTGCAACCACTGTTTCGTAAGACGGCGATGCCAACACAATCCCGAAGGCGCCACTGCTTCGAATTTCGCCGGGAAGGTCACCAGCCGTTTGGTAGCGTAGGTTTCTCAGCTCGCGACTGCTTCTGCGCAGAGCTGATAGACGAGCGGACGAGACGACGGTGAGTTAAACAAGGTTTATGCACAGCATATATACAGAGGCGTTACAAATTCGGCACTGGGGCCGACAGCTTAGAGACCCGAAGAGCCGAGCTCTCCTCTATAACAGATAGGTCTGCCCTCAAATGGGTCTGCTGCGACACACATGCTTGCTCTCACATAGGACTACTGCTCGGAAGCACCGCAGGGCTTCTTTTATATTGCCACGTTCCGTTTCTCAAGTTTTTGTTATCGTCCCAAAACACCACACGATTCTCAGCGCAAACCACGCCTGCAGTTTGCGAGAAGGTTCCGGACTGTAGTAGATCATTTCGATAAGAGCACGCCCACTGTGCGAACGGTACAGATTGTTCTGGAGCCTACGCCACCGCCAGCGATAACGCTAGAACATTCGATGGCAAGAAAATAAATGCCGACGCGCTTCGCCGCTTGTCAGTTGTTGATCGAAGGCCGACGCTCCGTTCGCCGCTATCAGTCCGAGACTGCTATCTGTGCGAGACTGCTGCTGTAATTGGACTTTCTGTTTACCGGGCACAGGTTCGCCCAAATAAACAGTTAAATCCCAACAAGAATTCTCCTGTCTTCGGCCACGTCACGACCCCGTGACATCTGGTGGAGGTGCTGCTTCGTTCATGTACCGGACGCCCCCGTCAAGTCGTGAATCCAGCCCACGTTGCGGAGAAGACACCGACGCCAACCAGGAGCCGCGAACAAGCCGCCGACAGCAAGGGCTACCACCGGAGTACGGGCTTCTACAAGACAAGGCGCGGAAGACCAAGGCCATGACCGCCACTGCAGCGACAATGACAACCGCAGCGTCCCAGCCCACCATGGTCTTGCATCAACCCAGGAAACCACCAATTTTCCATGGGTCATCGTTCGAAGACCCGAAGTTCTGGCTAGAAACATACGACCGTGTGGCCGCCCTCAACCACTGGGACCATGACAAAAAGCTGCGTCGTGTGTTCTTCTATTTGGAAGACACCGCAAGGACATGGCTCGAAAATTGAGAGTCCACGCTCCGAACGTGGGATGTTTTCTGTGGCGCATTCCTGCAAACGTTCGCGAGCGTCGCTCGCAAAGAGAGGGCTGCTGCTTTATTAGACACCCGGGTTCAGCTACCAAATGAAAATGTCGCCATTTTCACAAAAGAAATGACCCGACTATTCCGTCACGCTGACCCAGACATGCCTGAGGAGAAAAAAGTTCGTTTCTTCATGCGAGGGGTCAAACAGGAGCTCTTCGCGGGACTGATGAGAAACCCGCCGAAAACCGTCCAAGAATTTGTAGCCGAAGCGACCACTACGAAAAGACCCTGGACATGCGCACCAGACAGTATAATCGTCGCCTGACATCAGACTGCGCGGCTGCTCAAGCCAGTAATTCTGGAGACCTGCGTGAAACGATCCGAGCGATCGTGCGGGAAGAGCTGCGCAAGCTGTTGCCTTCGGCCCAGCCTCAAGTGGATTCAATCGCCGACATTGTGCGAGAAGAAGTTCGGCAATCGCTTCAAATTCCCCACGCACCGTTGCCCGAGACGGAAGCTATGAGCTACGCCGCTGCACTGTGCCACAATCCTCCTCCCCGTCCACGCCAAAACGCCGCCCCATCGCACTTCCGTCGACAGACGCCACCGCCGCCACCACCCCCACCGACGTCATACCGTTTGCCAGCAGCCCAGCGCAGTGCACCGAGGAAGACACTTCTGGCGCACCCCTGACCATCGCCCGCTCTGCTACCACTGCGGCGAGACCGGACACACATACCGCCGTTGCCAGTACCGACAGATGGGACTGCGTGGCTTCGCCGTCAATGCACCGCGTCCACAGCCAGGAGAACGACCACGTGACATCGCCGACTACCTGACAGGAACTCGGTGGACACCACGAAGCCCTTCGCGTTCGCCGTCGCCCAGCCGCCGCACGTCACCGCACCACCGGCAGTACTCTGGCCAAAGGCGGTGCCGGTCTCCTAGCTCGTATCCGGGAAACTAAGGGCAGCAACCGGTGGAGGTGCGTTTGCTGTGCGACGAACTACCGAACATCCTCCTCCTACGACGACGCCGCGACGGAGCTTTCCGAACACAACGCCAAACAGGCAAAGCCCTGACGGCGAAAGCTCACTTACCGAAGGTGGCCTGACGACGCAACATGGAAGCAGCGGAAAAAGCCGACGCAGCCGTGACCCGACGCCACGCCCTAACTGTAATGCGAGACGGCCAACTAGCGACCTCGACGTTCTTATCGACGGCCACAGTGTGACCGCTCTCGTCGATACTGGAGCCGACTATTCTGTCATCAGTGGGTCGTTCGCCGCGAAGTTAAAGAAAGTTAGGACAGCTTGGAAAGGCCCTGAAATCCGCACAGCCGGAGGTCATCTCGTAACGCCTGCAGGAATCTGCACAGCGAGAGTCACCATTAACGGCCGTATTTATCCTACAGACTTCGTAGTCCTACAGCGTTGCTCGAGAGATGTCATCCTTGGCATGGACTTCTTATGCCTCCATGGTGCTGTCATCAACCTAAAAACAAAATCGATAACGTTATCCACAGAAGCACTACCACCGCACACGCCGTCAGGACACCATGCCTTGAAAGTGCTGGAAGAAAAAGTCACCTTTCCGCCTCGCTCAAGCGTCATTATTTCAGTCGGCGCTCCTAAATCACCTGACATGGAAGGCGTCGTTGAAGGCAGTCAGCATCTGTTGGTCACCAGAAATATTTGCGTCGCAGGAGGAATTGCAGAGCTGCGGGGAGGCAAAGCAACGGTTATGCTCAAGAATTTCAGCAATGAGTACAAACATGTGAACAAAGGAACAACGGTCGCATACATCGAAGAAATTGTCGAAGCCACCAGTGCTTTCGCCCTCGCGGATTCTGTGGAACCTGCTCACAGGAACCAAGCCCCTCCCATAGCTTTCGACGTCAATCCCAGACTTCAGAACGATGAGCAAGAACAGCTCAAGGCCCTGCTCCTGCAATACGAAGATTGCTTTTCGTCGTCATCGACAATTCGGCAGACCCCAATCATGAAACATCGCATCACAACCGAAGAAAATGCCAGACCAATCCGTCAGAGTCCGTACAGGGTTTCGACGCGAGAACGTGAGGCCATGAAGAGACACGTTGATGAAATGCTGCAGGAGGACATTATCCAGCCGTCCAAGAGTCCATGAGCATCCCCCGTGGTGTTAGTGAAGAAAAAGGATGGGACCCTACGTTTCTGCGTCGATTATCGCCGCCTGAACAAAATCACAAGAAAGGACAAGTATCCTCTCCCACGAATAGACGACGCACTTGATCGGCTCCGTAACGCCAAGTACTTCTCGTCAATGGACCTCAAGACTGGCTATTGGCAAATCGAAGTCGACGAAAGAGACCGAGAGAAGTTGGCGTTTATAACACCGGACGGCCTCTCCGAGTTTAAGGTGATGCCCTTCGGCCTTTGCTCAGCGCCTGCAACTTTTCAACGCGTTATGGATACAGTACTGGCAGGATTGAAGTGGCAGACTTGCCTTGTGTACTTGGACGACGTCGTCATGTTTTCCTCGAGTTTCAACGAGCATCTTCGGCGCCTTGAAGCTGTACTTCAAGCCATCAAGACTTCCGGACTCACACTGAAGCCAGAAAAGTGCAGATTTGCGTATGAGGAGCTCTTGTTTCTGGGGCACGTTATCAGCAAGTCTGGAGTTCGTCCCGATCCACGGAAAACAGCCGCCATCGCCGACTTCCCGCCGCCCACTGACAAGAAAGCCGTGCGCCGATTTCTGGGCCTGTGTGCCTATTATAAGCGGTTCGTGAAAAACTTCGCCCGCATCGCCGATCCTCTCACTAACCTTACCAAGGCCGACGTGGAGTTTAAGTGGGAAACGCCACAGGAACACGCTTTCCAGGAGCTTAAACATCGCCTCCAGACGCCTCCGTTACTTGCCCATTTCGACGAATTCGCCGAGACAGAAATACGTACTGACGCAAGCAGCGTAGGTCTTGGCGCCGTTCTTGTGCAGAGGGCTGACGGACTTGAAAAGGTTATTACACCAGCCGATCGCTATCCAAAGCAGAAGCAAATTATTCCACAACAGAAAAGGAGTGCCTCGCCATCATCTGGGCTACGTCGAAATTTCGCCCCTACCTCTACGGCAGACCCTTCAAAGTTGTGAGCGACCACCACGCATTGTGTTGGCTAGCCACCTTGAAGGACCCTTCAGGTCGCCTCGCACGATGGAGCCTGAGACTTCAAGAATATGACATTACTGTCATTTACACGTCCAGCAAAAAACACTCCGACGCCGACTGTCTCTCTCGTGCGCCTGTCGACCAACCGCTACCCTACGACCCGGATGACGACTACTTCTTAGCAACGATAACTACCGACGACTTCGCTGAACGACAGAGGGCCGACCCGGAACTTGAGGCCCTAATAGAATACCTCGAAGGCAGGACCGCCGAAGTCCCGAAGGTATTCAAGCGCGCACTTGCGTCGTTCTTCCTACGAAACGGTCTTCTACAAAAGAAAAAGTTTTCACCGCTTCGAGCTAAGTATCTCCTTGTGGTGCCTTCAGCTCTGCGACCAGAACTCCTGCAGGCCCTGCACGATGATCCAACGGCAGGGCACCTCGGTGTTTCTCGCACGCTCGCGAGTATACAAGAAAGGTACTACTGGCCACGTCTTACCACCAACGTCACTCGTTATGTGAGAACATGCCGGGACTGTCAGCGACGCCAGACACCGCCGCAAGGCCAGCGGGACTTCTGCAGCCAATTGATTCACCTTGCCGACCTTTCCAGCAGATTGTTATGGACCTACTGGGGCCGTTCCCAACGTCGGCTTTCGGAAACAAGTGGATCGTGGTAGCTACCGACTACCTCACCCGCTACGTCGAGACAAAAGCCCTGCCAAAAGGCAGTGCATCCAAGGTAGCTAAGTTCTTCGTCGAAAATATCGTCCTACGTCACGGCGCCCCGGAGGTCCTTATCACCGACAGAGGAATGGCATTCACTGCCGACTTAACTCAAGCGATCTTGGCATACAGCCCAACAAACCACCGCCGGACGACAGCGTACCATCCACAGACCAACGGCCTCACCGAGCGGCTTAATAAGACGATCGCCGACATGCTGTCAATGTACGTCGATGTCGAACATAAGACGTGGGACGCCATTCTTCCATATGTGACCTTCGCATACAACATGGCGGTGCAGGAGACGACGCAGATATCTCCATAGAAATTGGTCTACGGAAGGAGCCCGGCAATGACGCTCGATGCCATGTTACCCAACGTCACCGACGAAGAAAACCTCGATGTGAGCGAGTACCTTCAACGCGCCGAAGAAGCCCGACAACTTGCGCGTCTCCGTATCAAGAATCAACAGACGACCGACAGCCACCGTTACAACCTTCGACGACGCTTCGTGGAACACCAGCCCAGTGAACGTGTTTGGGTGTGGACGCCGATACGCCGACGTGGACTAAGTGAGAAGCTTCTGCGACGGTACTTCGGACCGTACAGGGTGGTTCGACATCTCGGCCCACTTGATTACGAGGTTGTCTCCGACGGCATCACGAACTCTCAACGACGCCGATCGTGACCTGAAGTCGTCTATGTCGCGCGCCTCAAGCCGTCGTTTCATGCGCGTTAACAAACTGAACCAGTGTTTTTTTGTATTAATGTTGTATCGTAATTTATTCATCGTACTTTCTTGCATTATTATTGTACTTTCATCTTTAGTTAAAGCATTGGGACGATGTCTTTTTTCCGAGAGGGGGCAATGCCACGTTCCATTTCCCAAGTTTTTCCCAAGTTCCATTTCCCAAGCCGTTTGGTAGCGTAGGTTTCTGATCTCGCGACTGCTTCTGCGCAGAGCTGTTAGATGAGCGGACGAGACGACGGTGAGTTAAACAAGGTTTATGCACAGCATATATACAGAGGCGTTACAAATTCGGCACTGGGGCCGACAGCTTAGAGACCCGAAGAGCCGAGCTCTCCTCTGTAACAGATAGGTCTGCTCTCAAATGGGTCTGCTGCGACACACATGCCTGCTCTCACATAGGACTGCTGCTCGTGACGCACCGCAGGGCTTCTTTTATATTGCCACGTTCCATTTCCCAAGTTTTTGTTATCGTCCCAAACACCACACGATTATCAGCGCAAACCACGCCTGCAGTTTGCGAGAAGGTTCCGGACTGTAGTAGATCATTTCGATAAGAGCACGCCCACTGTGCGAACGGTACAGATTGTTCTGGAGCCTACGCCACCGCCAGCGATAACGCTAGAACATTCGACGGCAAGAGTATAAATGCCGACGCGCTTCGCCGCTTGTCAGTTGTTGATCGAAGGCCGACGCTCCGTTCGCCGCTATCAGTCCGAGACTGCTATCTGTGCGAGACTGCTGCTGTAATTGGACTTTCTGTTTACCGGGCACAGGTTCGCCCAAATAAACAGTTAAATCCCAACACGAAGTCTCCTGTCTTCGGCCACGTCACGACCCCGTGACAATATGCACCGGGTGGATTCTTTGAGAAACCAAATGTCAAACCAGAAGCGCCGCTGGCCGTGAGGTACGACTCCTCCAATGGGGTCGCCACTGGGCCGCGTCATTCTTTCTCATCGAATCTGGAGAGGCTGAGCTGCAGGTGGCTACACCCAAGGACGAGTGACGTCACCAGGCATTGCATCAGACCCGCCAGACAGGAAGGCGCCGGTTGCTTGCTTGACGGGCTCGCTGGCTGAGGTGACTCACTGCACGTGCGCAGCAGAAAGGCGCCGTCGCGTGATGATGCCGTTAAGTTGTTCATCGCGTCAGGCGGGCTCGCGTGCTGGCCTTGACACAGATTTCCTTTTTCCGAGGCATGGGCGTTCGCTGTGGACTCGCAGGCATAACACCGCGCAGCCACGACTTGCTCGAGATCGGCAAGTCGTCATAGGTATAGATCCATTGCAGACATTAACCTCGACTGCGATACCTCCAACAACGAGCACAACGCAATCGAACGCGAGCATTGCAAGCGTCGTTGAAGATGTTGCGCCGGTTGAAGACAAGACAGCGCGGCGAAGGGCTCGTGATGCCGAGCGCAAGCGGGCGAAGCGGGCCGCGGACATAAAGAATATTATATAGTGCGAATTTGCTCTCACATATACGCGTAAACTCACCAAGATTTCCCGAGAGGGTCCAATGGTTCCTGGGAATTGCAATGTCATCACACTGGGGAGTTTACGTTAACTCACTGGCGAATGCCAACGGATTTCAACTTTACTCCCCCTCATATCATCACCTTGTGCATTCTCCCTTAACCATGTTCACCCTCAGGGAAATTCTTGGGAGTTTTTCTGACCAGTACCACTGGGGAGGCCCACAGACTGTTGGACGGCTGTATGACGCCACGATTGAGAATATCACACGCTTCATCGTCAATACCTTGGCGTTCAGAGTGAGATACTTGGTATGGACGCTGTCGCAATGGTGCGTAGGCGCCGGTGTCTATACGATGAAAAATTGCAGATGTTCGGCCCAAATTGGTTTGCTTGAAGTCGGAAAACGTCCGGAAGCGGTCAAGAATTGTCAAGAGTTGGGTCCGTTGGACTACAGGAAGGCCCGAATCAGTCGATGGAAGGAAGGCGTCTAGGGAAGATGTGTAGGACGTGGGAGCGAGAGTAACACTGCCGATCTGAAGGCTTGTAGCGCCATCGAGCAATTGACTGGCGCAAACAGAATCAATGTCCTCAAAACGGCCGATGCATTTGCCACTGAAAAATCTGGCTGGCACTGAAAGGAGGTTCGTGGCGTAAATGGTTGCGGAAGTGTTTTCGACCATTAGAACAGCAAAAGGTAGAACAACGTTTTTTGAGAAGTGAAGTCTTCAGATGGCGTGAATATGACGTTCGAAAAATCAGAATGGTCGCAGGAGATCGGCCCAATAACCGAAGACATAGGTGGGATATCCGCGTCTGCGGCGACGACAACACGAGAAATGGGAGGCATGTTAGAATCGTCGTCGGCGAGTGACAATAATTCCAATTCGGCCCGGCCACAATCAACAACGGCATGATGAGTGGAAAGGAAGTCCCAGCCTAATATCACGTCGTGCGAGCAGTATAGAAAAAAACGGCAGCATATCCACGGAGTGAATGATGAATAGTGAGGCGAAGCATCCGTCCGTCCATTCGTTTTGCTTCCGTCCATCCATGCGTGCGTCTGTGTGGCCGTCCGTGCGTCCATCCGCCCGTCCGTGCGTGCATCTGTTCGTGCGTCGGCACGTTCATCTGTGAGTTCGTCCCTGCTTTCGTCCATGCATCCGCTCCTGCGTCCGTCCATGCGTCCACCCGTCCGGGCAGCCATCCGTGCGTCTGTCCTTGTATCTGTCTGTGTGTCCATTAATTCACCTATTCAACACTCCAAGTACCACCATCGCGCATCTTTTCATCATATATTCCTCTTATAGAAGCACCGCCATCCAGGGGACATTCCAAGGACTGAACGAGAGGAGGCACACGCACACTTTCTTACGGCTCGCGATTCGTGTCTACTTCCAACCTTTAACCAGCTCGAGTTCATGGTATATACTAGTTCACTGTATTCATGGCACTGCGACATAACGCTCGCTAAACCTTTCTAAAACCAAGGAGGTTACGCCCAGCGTGTATAACGTAGCAACCCTTTCTTGTCAGATAGTGCTCGATGCACATGCCAATGCATGGCTGCTAAAGGGGAACGAGAGACAGGAGAATTCGGCTTTTAGTTATCGCGCACGCTGTGAATTTTTTTTGTTCAACAACGCACAGGGGAAATCTTTCCCCGGCACCACCTTGCAGGTCAGAACGTAAGACTGGTTAAACACTACGACTACGACAACGACTAATACGAGGAATGAACGGGTGCCGCTTTAAGGAGCTTCGCCCATAAAAACACCTTTATTCCGAACAGGGAGTGGCAATTCTGCTTGGCTAGATTCGACAGGGGGTGGCAAACTGCTTGGTAAAGTGCAAACTGCACGCTTGTTTTTTCAGAAACGTCCACTATTTCACTATGGATTGACACAGACCATGTTGCGGCATATCTGTAAAAGAAAAGATCAATGAAAAAATTGATCTACTCGTTTCCTGCTGAGAAATGACATCAAGTGATTTACGACCCTGCGAATATTAGAATAGAGTAAAACCTGTGCATGTCTGATTAATATGACTGTTCTGAGAGCTGCTCTCTCCATGCGATTAAAAGTTAGATTTCACAAAATTGCCAACTACATGTTACCAAGGATCTACTTTTTTTCTCTATGTACGCATTTATTCCGCAAGTGTGAAGCAAATGCAGGGACATCTTTTACTACGAAGTTTTTATGAGTGTAACAAAACGTTAGCTTACGCCTTTGAAGATATGTTGCTGTACTGCTGTGGCGTATATTTGTTCTACAGAAACTGTTGATTTGCATATAAGATTTTAACATATGCACAGCCTCCCAAATCGTTAACCATCTTGTGTAAGTGGTGACGGATGGATGGTTGGATGGATTGATATGGCTGTACCCTTTAGATCGGGCAGTGGCTCACGCCACCAAGCCGTAATACTTAGTGAACCGAAAACTAGATTTATTTATTTTCCTCTGATTAGTGAGGTTGAGGACTCGTACTTTGCAGTGAAGGGTTTAATTTTCACTCGTGCCTTGGCTTTAGCCAACAATCAAATAACCTCCTCCCTGTTAATTCTACTCGCTTAAAGTCTATTTTGCCCTCCCTGTCCCTAAACCCAATTGGTTTGAAACACTCTGCGCCATCATCTTGAACTATAGGGTGAAGCCCTTTACAGAACATTATCAAGTGTTCGGCGGTTTCTTCTTCCTTTCCACAAGCACTGCATACCTTGTCTACCCTTTCGTATTTGGCCCGATATATCTTTGTTTGCAATACTTCCGCCCAGGCCTCAAACAGTGGAGAACTACCCCGAATATTATTATAGATCTTTTCCTTGGCAATTTCCTGCTTAAAAGTCCGATAGATCTCTAGTGCGGACTTCTTAATCATGCCAATTCTCCACATGTCAGTCTCAGCTCCATTCCCCTTCTTCTTAAGCAATATTTCTTTTTGGTTTGGCGCCCTGCGACGTTTCTGTGCGTCAGCGCCATATAGCGGAGTCTAGTCGCAAAGAGGCGAAGGCAAGAGCATGTTCGTAAAGCACGCTCAGCTGCACCTGTCGTTTGCTGGGCTCTTTCTACTTGAGAACTTCACCTTCTATTGTTTCGCTTCAGATGAGCAGACAGCGCGAGCTGGCTAAGAACTTCAGACATATTTCATTTTCTAAAGAAAGACGGTGAAGCGAGAGAGAAAATAATTTAAGGAGCCCTGAAACACTTTATTTAGTAATTATTGAAATAATTCACTGGAAAAGCGTATTGTCTCACAAATACAGCGCCGCAAAAATTTTTAGAACCCATCCAGTATGAGCGGAGTTACAAAGATTTGTCACACGCTGCAATCGCATTCTCTCTGTTCTTGTTCCCACCAAAGTGCTGGAAGCTATAAGCATGGCGAGATGGGAGGGTCAACCAAAAAATATCACGCACGCCTTGTGAGCTTAAGCATATTTTTCCTTTTTCTTCGAATACGCAGCTTTTTTCAGTATGATCGCGCACGCACGCGTGGACAAGTGACGGCCTCCCACGGCGATCTCTGTAACGACCGAGCGTGCTATGTTCAAATCAGCCAATCGCTGATAAATGGCCTTACTACGAGTGATTTTTAGGCCTATTAGTGATTTGCAAGAAAATAGAAAGCAATTTTTAGCCGACTTTGATCATTTAATTATTGTAAATTTAAGGCCGCGTGCTGCGTTATATTATTTGGCTCGCTTGTTCTCGGGAGCCTCTACTACCGATTGACAGCGTTTGCTGACTATGCTCAAAAAGTGTTGCAGGGCCCCTTTAAAGATACGCACTCATTCACACTCACGAGAAAAGCAATAAATCTATCCCTTCATTGCAGAACCTTTTACATAGATGTGAAAGGTTTTGCTAAGCATGGAAATATTTCTTTTTGTATATACGTCTTTTCGAAAGCTTGCCACATGAACGGGTAATCAGGGGCGCAGTCTGAGTTTTCACTTGTCCTAGAAGGGTAAAAACATTTCTCACCTTTTGCGGTTCAGTTTCAGAGCAGGGTGTCCCATCAATTGCAAAAGACGTGCGGTTCTGCATCTTCGCATGCCTGTGAGTATCATGTACCAAGCAGCGAAATACGCATTGTTCTAGGTCGGAGTGAAGCTGTAACAAAACAAAAATGACAATACGGATCTTTGCACTCGTAGTATAGCCCTAAGTTCTTACATTATAGCTAATATTACAGTTCGAGCTCCAAATAATAAAATTCAATTATACCAAGTTCTCGATGAGAGACAGAACTTCCATTTCCGTGCAGGCACATCCGTACGGTTCAATGTGGCTGTCACATTGAGTAACGAAACTATACCTTTTCTTTCAAATTAGTTTGTATTCAAAATGACTGAGCGAAACTTCAAGCATTCGCTTCTACCTTTGGCAAAATAGCCCCGCCGCGGTGGTCTAGTGGCTAAGGTACTCGGCTGCCGACCCGCAGGTCGCGTGTTCGAATCCCGGCTGCGGCGGCTGCATTTCCGATGGAGGCGGAAATGTTGTAGGCCCGTGTGCTCAGATTTGGGTGCACGTTAAAGAACCCCAGGTGGTCGAAATTTCCGGAACCATCCACTACGGCGTCTCTCATAATCATATAGTGGTTTTGGGACGTTAAACCCCACATAT
This sequence comes from Rhipicephalus annulatus, assembly GCA_013436015.1. Taxonomy (NCBI): domain Eukaryota; kingdom Metazoa; phylum Arthropoda; class Arachnida; order Ixodida; family Ixodidae; genus Rhipicephalus; species Rhipicephalus annulatus. The sequence goes on from WOVY01008011.1 coordinate 16,405, forward strand.
CTATCAATACCTTTGGCAAAATAATTTTAGTACGTGGGATTCAACGCTATCGCTTCAAAACAAATGGGTTCCCTTGGGCATGGTCTACCTTTATCTTCACGGGGATGTGCGCCCCGCCCTTTCACTTTCAACGATCGTGGTAATCGTGTGCATTCTGACGTACTGGATGGTGCTACGGGCGGCGGTGATTTCTTTTGTATGTCAGGCTCTATGCGACAGGAAGTACTGATTGTGTTTTCACAACATTGCCGCTTCGGCAGCACACTTTATCTAGTTATCTTCCGGGTTCTAGCATATCAGCAGCATGTCACACGTGGCCGTCTACTTGTCCTGCGTTGCCGTAAAATGGAGCCCCTCATGTTCGAACATGTTTAGAAGGACGGAAAATTCTGGCCTTCGTTCGCAAAGTTCGCGATGTAATATAACGCGAGCGTAGTCATCACTTCTTGAAATGAAATTTTAACTAGAAAACCATGCATGATGCACAAGATTTTCTTGTTCGTCATTTTATTGTTGCTTGTAGCGAGTTAACACTAACGTATTGCCGGAAAATAAAACAAGTTACACATAATGTGCTTAGAGGACGGAGATTACATCACATAAAGTTCTGAGAGAATCTACGTGGAGTGTCATTGTACGCACGAACTTTATATCGGGGTCTCTTCTCCACATGCCATTAAGAGCGTTTTTTTTTCTTTCGATCTTAAAGTGGACTTTATGGGGCTGAAAACGAAGGTGATTGTTCGAAATGAAGTCGGTCGTTTTTTTCTTTTTATCCCGTGGGTCATAAAGAAGAACAAGTCATCGCTTTCTTGGAAACACGAGTAAGAGCCTGCACTTGCACCTCACGCACATGCCTGCCTTAACAGTCTACTAAGCTCATGAAGCCTGCGGAACGCATTCGCAAGTGCGCACCCTTCTCTGACCGCATCTACAATACCAGTAGGATTGGGAGAAGGTACCACCTGAAAGGACGGAGTGGGTAGCCACTTCCCAATGGGCTCAGTCGAGCTCGCTGTGTATCAAGGCGGGACCACATCGTAGCTACCCTAGTAAGTCCTCCTTCTCTCGCGCTATTAAAAAACTATATGTAGCCCAGCTTTCTGCGCCATGCACGAACTGTCATGTCACTCTCTACATGTATACATTGACCTTCCTGGTTTGTATGGGATTCAACATTCTGTCATTGAACTCTGTTAAGGGGACGCGATCGCGGGGCCGAAATCTAAGGTGGTGTTTTCGACAGTCAAGCAGCACGTGATTCACACCTCGTTGTCGTAGCCGCAAGCACCATGCATGGTGAACCCCGAATAAAAAGGGATTTGGGTAAGAAGTTCGAAGTCTCAGGCGATACATGTGTCAATATGTCTTGGGAGCTGAGAGTCTAATCAGCGCTGAAGATACGGGTCGACAACCTAAAATATCCAGTCCTTTGTGCTGCCTGAGAACAAGGTGTATGAGTATAATTTATGTTTCGCTGACATGGAATTCGGTGTATGTCGCATAGCTATGGTGTATCTAATAGAGGCGGGTTTCTGTACAATGATCATCTGCCTTTGCCAACACATCTGACATTTGATTTCTCTCGATTACACGGTCATTCAGAATCCAAAATGCAAAGTGATGTTCTTACGTTGGAGCTTCTGCAAGGTCTTTTGAGAAAGCCTCCCATGGATGCGGACGTATTTTTTCTCAATTGGCATTTTTTACACGTGCAAGAGGAAATACGTGATTACGATTTACCCGCTTGGTGTGGTTTACCTCTCTCTCTCTGATTTTTTTTTGCATTTCCTGTTTTCTCAAACCAGTGCCGGGCAGCCTGCCTGATACTACCATCTGCTTGGCATTCTTAATAATATTGTATGGAGCTTTACGTCCTAGAACCACGAGATGATTATGAGAGAGGCCGTTAAGGAAGGCTCCGAAATTTCTACCATCTGGTGTTTTTATCGTGCACTGGCATTGCACAGCCTCGCCAAATATGCACTACGATGGTATCAGCGTCGATGTTCTCGTCGTGTATACTTTTGCATGTATTTTATACTGCCCTCCAAGCTATGACGCGGTGGCCTAAAGGTACAATGTCCTAACCAGAAGAAAATTAGTTATTAAGAATCTTCGAAGTAACTCTTCAGCCATGAAAAGCAAGTTGGTACATTGTGAAAGAATAAAATTGACTCAGTAAAGACAGTCTCAGTTGTCATTGTTACAACTCTCGCACTGTCTTTGCCCATTGTATACTTCGGTTGTATAGAAAGAGACACTTTATTTTACGTTCTTTTCGACAGCGTCCCTATAACATTTGTCTTTGCTCATTCTCGCATGTAGCGCTACCAGTGAGTGGTAATCATTTGCCAGTGTGGTGTGAAAACTCAAAATGTGGTCATACATAAAAATAGCGATTGTTTTGAGCAGCATTTCTGTCATGTGTGATAGAACCGGTTGGTATTGAGGCCATCCACGCCTCGTTTTTTGTTATATCACTTCTCGTTCAGTTATACAATATAGCGTTCCAAGAACACAACCCTTGAAACTGGAATTTCATACCGTGGTAATTTTTGCAACTTTTTATCGAAAGTTTGGTACCACACACCGAAGAAAACGTCATTGATTCACCTGTAAGTCATTTGAGAAGAATATAGAAGACGCATGTCTCACCTTTATATAAGTGGAGTTCAAGTATCTGGGTTCCTTGTAGTATTCATTACAGAATGTTTGCCCATTCATTACATCCCCTGGAAGGTCTGCCGCCTTGTTTGGTAGAGAAATGACGTGGCATACGTCTTTTCGAAAAAGACATTTTGAATATCGCCACCTGCAGAGTGAGAGATATATAATGTGCAAATCATGCCAAATAAGGCAAAAAGAATGAAAGAATGGCTGCTAACTGTGAATTTGTTTCGCTGTTTCATTCATGGTGAAAATGCCATCGTCTTTAGCGGATAGTTTTGGCACGACAGTACCTAGGACTCAAGATGTGACAAGTATTGATGCGTATAGGGTTTGTACTAACGACGCAAGAATAGGTTGCAGTTCAGTTGTGTACTAAAAGTGCTGTTTAACGTCTAATATGGGTATCTTTCAAAAAATATTTGTATTTGCCTACAGTATATGTCTGTCGAAGTCGATTGGTTCAAACATCCAGCAATATAACGAGTTAATTGATGATCACTCCGCTGATTTCAATCGCTTACTGATAAATAGTATACTTACCCCCAAAGTAATTCGCATTTTCAAGTGTAGGAGCGCTCGCAATGTTACAAACGCAGCTGGACATGTTGCCTGTGGCTCCAGGACAAACAAAATTGTTCGGAAGCGTGAGCTGCTCTGTACGCGGTAGCCGCGTTTAAGAGGAGTCGAAATGCCACTGGCCTGTGTACCTAAACATAGGTGCACATCGGCGAACACCAGATGTTACGAGCGGACGTAGTTAGCTGAATCATCCTCCACCATGAGCACTAGACGGTTAAAATATTTTTGAGCTTTCAGTACTGTGCCCCTCATTATCACATCGTGGTTTGGAAAGGAAAATCTCAACAACAACAATACCACCCCCACCACTACTACTACTACTACTACTACTACTACTACTACTACTACTACTACTAATAATAATAATAATAATAATAATAATAATAATAATAATAATAATAATAATAATATAATACCAATAATAATAACAATTAGTAGTAGTAGTAGTAGTAGTAGTAGTAGTAGCAGTAGTAGTAGTAGTAGTAGTAGTACTCTTAGAAATATTGACAATCTGGTGAAGGGAGCCGCCCGGTGATGTGTTGTAGATTGATCTCCAATAATAAGAACTAGATTTGTGCGTATTTCCACAAATATTTAAAGTAACCAATATTTTCCGAATAGCTTGAATAATTTGTACCGGGGGGAGAACACCGAAACAAACAAAGCATTGGAGCAGCTAAAGATTATTTTTCTTTTATTTCCTGTAGTCATCCGAACGCAGCGCAAGTTTTTATGGGACTACTGGTGCTGTTTATGTTGTTGATTGCCGCATGCTTCCTGTGAAAACTGGATATGTAGTGTGGCCGAAATTTAGAACCCGAGCTCGGCCGGGCCCGCTGGCGGCGTCGAAGGTACACCCCAGCCCGACGCTGAAGGACTGCAAATCAGACCCCCCACCCTCCCGCCCACTTCCATTCAAAATTAATACCTTGAGCCCTATTCGGCTTCATGGTATGATATTTGCTGTGGAGACAAGATGACGTTTTTCAATGATGTGTCATTCCATTCACCATACCAAAGTTAAACACAAGGAAACTACAAATAACAGTCACTCTATGCAACGATTACATTTGAACGGAGCTGGAGCAGAGCCAAGCTGTGAAGCAGACGTGACTCGAGATAATGTGTTTCGGTCACGAGTGCGGGCGAGGAAGTTGTTGAAAATCAAGCAGTTCAATGGTTCAAGCTTCGATGAAGTGTGGAGTGCTTTTGCGTCAGATATGCCGACCGACTGAAGGTCTGTCGGCTGCTCGCGTCTGGCAGCTGGAATCGCGAATATTTTTTTTGCATGGAAAGCAAGCATACCATATTTAAACTGTTGGTTCTTCTAGAACGTTAGTACCTCAGATTTAATGTATATACAATCACAAAGTTCACCTTGTGTGGTTTCACCCTCTACCCTTGCGTTTAAAGTAGCAATGTGAAAAGAGAACACAAAAACGGGGTGTGGTGGCCACGGAGAAGGCACCACGGAGTGGAAAACACTTCCGCCACGGCATCTACATTTTAGACTTGACTCGGGCTTTGCATCTGGTATGACCCGCCTGACTAAAACTCCCAAGCATTTCCCCGAGGGTGAACATGGTTAAGTGCGGATGCACGAGGTGATGCTATGAGGGGTATTTATTAATTCGCACTATTATATTTATTAATCACACTATGGTGCCTTTATGGTGTAATGGTTCCTGGGAATCGCAATTTGATCACACGGGGGAGTTTACGTTAACTCACTGGCGAATGCCAACGTATTTTAACTTTACTTCCCCTCATAGCATCACCCCGTGCATTCGCACTTAACCATGTTCACCCTCTGGGAAATGCTTGGGGTTTTATTACTGATGATGATGATTAAAGTGTAATTAATGAATTTTAGTGTTGGCGGCAGCTGCTCCCAGTGGACCTCGGACGCGGACATGGTCAGGAACGCGTGCGGCTTGCCCAATTGGCGGATCATTGCGAAGAGATCACTACTGCGATCCTGCCAGTACTGGATCGTATTTGGAACGCCCCGCATGAATGCGAGGTCGCGGTCCAGCACCTCCTCCAGGAACTTCTTACCGCCACTCTCGAGCTGCTCGCGCGTGAGGGAACCAGTGGTCTAGTTGGTGCGAAACATCATGTTGCTTTCCGCAACGTTGTACCGCATCACCTTCGCGGCCATGTACAAGACGTGCTCCGGCGTTGCTCCACGCCGGTCGGTGCACCGTATCTCGCTGCTGGCTATGGCGAATGGCGTGAAACGCGGACCGATGATCTTGCGAGACACGCCCATGTATATTGTGGGGAAGGCGAGCTCTTCCGCATACGCATCCATGAAGAGCGCCAGTGGGACGCGGTTCACACCCGGAGCGAGGTGCAGGCTATGCGACTGATCGATCAGCTTGTCAGCGGCAGCGGCATCGTCCAGTTCACCGCAAGAGAGCGTGCGGTCGTCGCTCACCCTCCTCATTAAAGAAGATCGTCTTGGATATGGCATTGAGGGCAATGGCTAGTTGCACGGGGTCGTCCAAATCTATGTCCTCGGGGACAGTCTCGATGTCATCCACGTCGTCTCCCCCCTGGGCGCGTTTACCTTCACAAACGGCCGCATCATCGTCATCGAAGACACCCAGCCGACTCTAGTCGATGCGCACGCCGCTAGCGACATACAACGGCGCATGCTCCAGGTGCTTCAACCACGCCAAGATGTTACCGCGCTTCACCAGTCCGCGCCTGTACGTAGCCGGACTCACCAGCCTCCGCTTCACGCGCACGTCTATCGCAACGTCCTCGGGAACCAGCCGCGGAAGACACTCCACGACGCTCGGAACGTCGATGGGCACGTTCACGATCTGTCCCTTAATGCCGTACTGACCGTTGCCCCGCGTGAGCCGCCTGATGCTCATGAAGGTGAGTCGAGGCGAGATGAGGCGCTCTTCCACCGGGTTCAGATCGGGGAGGTCCGCGGGACGAGGCGGGTACGCGTAGCCGTGGCTCTTGCTCAATGGCGGAACCCGCCCGGCCTGCAGGGACTCTCGGCAAGACGCACACACCTGGAACGCACCGAAGGGAGCCAGCCGCGGGTCTTGCGCATCCATGTCGTAGCATCGGTGTTCGCCTGAGCGTCTTCCGAACACGTTCCAAAGAACCCGCAACGCGTTCAACCTGTTGGTCTCGTTCCTCACGCCGGAAATGCAACTCAGGTTGTTATCGAACCACAGCCGGTCACACACGGCGCAGCTGTGACCGAAGCTGCGATCCACAAAGTCGCGTTTGAAACGCGTGTCCGGGTGAGCAAAGTCCAGGGCTCGCACCCTCTCCCGCGCTGCACGTTCACTGGCTCGAACGGCTTCGGGAACGTCCACTCGCCGTTGACGATTGCGAGCGGCGTCTTGACGCCGGCCTTCATCGCCCTTCTCCGCCTGACGCTTGCGTTGTCGTTCCGCTTCTTGGGCCGCGTTCGCGGCTCGATGCTGACGCCTCATCTCGGCCTCGCGAGCGCGCAGTTCACCATCCGCTGCTCGCTTCACCCGCTTGTCCTCGGCCTCACGAGCACGAAATTCGGCATCCGCTGCGCGCTTCGCCCGCTTACGTTCGGTCTCACGAGCCCTTCGCAGCGCCGCTTTGTCTTCCAACGTCGGCGAAATCACCGCGGTACCGTCACCTCCAACGACGGGTGCAGTGCTGGCATTCGGTTGTACTGCATTTGTTGTTGATGGTAGCGTTGCCTCCGGGACATCCATCGCATGACCCGCTCTCGACGGGAGACTGAGAGAGAAGGCGGGCGCGCGAGAGAGAGGGGTTCGCGCGCAGCAGCAGCGAGCGAGGAGAGCGGAGGAGCGAGTGAAGGGGTAGGGGGACGCGCGCAGCGGCGTTAAAAATATAGGGCGCGTTACTGACACCGATATCAGCGTCGCGTCCGTGGCTTATTTGGTAGAGCGTCGCGCTGTGGCCCGCCAAGTCTTCTTTCTTTTAAAGATAGAGAGAAGACTGCGGATGCCGCCGACGGCGGTGGATGGTTTGGGGTAGCTCATAAAGTGTATTCGCACTTAAAAAATATTGTAACCCGAGCCCAGCCCGAGCCAGTGATGAGAGGACGTCAGCCCGCCTGAGCCTAGCCCACGGGCTGGGCCAGGCTTAATCTTTCGGGCTACCCGAAGCCCGTTTCCGCCTCTACTGAAATCTCTACGCTTGCTCACTTTTTACGATCTTGAAGCTGTATCGCATTGATCAGCTCTGTCTTCACCTAGCAATAACTGAAGCTTCAGCCTAGCAACAAATGCAAGTGTTGTATTTGTGTAAACAGTTCTTGTATATGTTGATTTAAACACGGATTGTTACACGGTTTCGGTGCGCAGGCCATGTTGTGATGATAGCTTGAATTGCCTCATTACATCTTTTACTGTATTCCTAGTGTTTGGTTGAAAATTGTCTGGTTTTTATGTTCCAATTTAAAGTAAGTGACAAAATCTGACGTTCATAGTTTTAGTGAATGCAGTATTCGAACCTGAGTCTTCAAATATTACTATAGCTCTAGTCCTGGCAGTATAACTTATATTAGTTTACCTTATTGGGGTACAATGTGAAGACGAGGTTCTGGAAAACAAAGATCCTCCAACAACGTACAATGAGCTTTGCAAGAGCTTTTATCTGAGGAGGCGAAAGTATCCGCCACCGCACAGTAAACTAAACTGGCCTCAGCCATTGCCGCTGAGACTCCTGCAGGCCGCGAGGTATATCCCAGACCCGCCCTCTTGCACAAAGTTTACCCTGAAATTGAGACGTCAAACGCTTGCGCGCTTTGCTCGGGCTTTGCCAGCTTAGATTATATGCCCTGGCAGTGCCCTACATTACGGGTGGAAAGCGTTACAACGTCAAGGGGTTTTGCTGCGCTACACAGTACGGATTTAAGGACGCAGCTATGCGCAGTCCGACGGGCCCACGACGTGGCGGACAGGTTAGGCCTATCTGTCCCGACGTGGGAGCGGCCCGCTATGCGCTAGTTCACGCCCCGATGGACCTAAATAAATATTTTTCATACTATACGATACCATTGTGGTATATTACTTTGGTTATACCTAACCGAATTTTCTTTGGTGACAGTATGCGAATATCTGTTTAAAATACTGAATATCTGTTCTGAAAATGGTCTGCTAACTGTTATAAAAGTATTTTTATATCATTCATTTACTATTCGTATTTGATTCAGTGGCATCAACATCGATTTTTTCTTTGTTTCGTTTCCGAAATTGACTATCCCACACCCCTTGTAAGGACTAATACTTTTCCGTGTTGGGCAAAGTACTCATCGTGTCATTGCGGATCTGTAGCTTGTTATTTAGGTTGGGAAAATAGCCCTCAGGTTTCGTATGAGCAACACGTTGCCTGAAGTTCTTTGGAAAAACAGAGATATACAACAGAATATACTAAGCACACCAATGACAGCCTTTGTTAAGAAGAAAAAAACAATTTAGCATATGGGCATGGACTTGTGTCCAACAAGATGATGGAAGAAACTGTATTTTTTGTTTTGTGTTAAAAACAGTTTTGATTGATGGTTACCCGCCTAGCCAGGAAAAACTGGTTTGTTGTCAGGTCGTTGAACATTACTATTTTGTTTCGACTCTGTCACCGTAACAAAAAGCGCGAATGCTTTTTGTTTATGGGCTTAGAACTGTGGTTCAGGTCATCTTCATTATCTTGATTCACAATAAAATTCAACACATAGCAATTAGTTTTCTTTTTATGTACAGTTTTAACTGTGAAAAAAAACTGGTATTGTGAGTCTTGCCGGGAAGCTTACGTCAAAAAGTCGGCAATATCATTCTTGCTGCAGTTGGAAAATGCACAGCTGTTATTCCCATTCCTTCGGGGGCTGCTCATTATGTAACCCTCATCACCTGAGCAGTTCTTTGCTGTGCCGTGACCATCATGGTCAGCGTTCAACCTGTAAAAAAGAATGTTAATATTTACCTAGGCAAAGTTCTGGATATAGGTGAGATAAAAATAACAGGTGACCTTTGTTCAATGAGCTCCGCATAATAATACTTTAACTCATCACTGTTTAAAGAGCATCACATGTAACTCATCACTAATTACTTTACAATGTGGTGCACGCTATTTGAATTCGAGGTTTCTATATTGTCGACGGGAAGCAAGCATTGCGGTCACTTCTGACTGCACAATAAACAACATAATTCATCATCCGCCTCATGCCAAATACAGTTGTCCTCCTGTGGTCATTGAACGAATGTAGCATGAGGCTATACTGCAGCAGTTGGAAGGAGGCAAGCTCGAAAACGGGGAGCACTGAAGTCTGAAGGCTGCATTTCCTAAGCGAAGTGGTTCTGTTTAGTAAAAGTGAGCAAGATAATTACTCTCAGCCAGCATGTTTCATTCGCCTTGAACGGACAGAAACCCGCCCCTACTGCGTCTCTTATAATCGTATGGTGGTTTCAGGAGGTTAAACCCCACATATCAATCAATCAAAACTGCCTTGCAAGTGTAACTTGAAGATACTTTGTTTCATTATGAAGAGTGCTACCAGAAAAGAAACATGAGGTCGATGTACGCACTGCAAATAAGGTTGCAATGAAAGTGAAACTTCTCGCTCACCCAGCTCGGTGCTTCGCAACCCTATTACTACAACGAGGAATATTTGGTTTTTGTTTTCTAGCTAAAAACCACAATGGCATTATGAGGTATTTCATAGTGGAAAACTCCGTAAGTTCAAACCACCTCGCGTTTTTCACGTGCATCTAATCCAAACAGGCTTTGCCCTAACACGGGCCTCTAGTATTTCGCTTCCATCAATATGCAACCACCCCTGTCGGGATCGAACCAATGGTGTTCGCGTATAATTGAGCACATTGACAACTATGCCACCACAGTCGCAGGCACTTTGCATATTCAGCTCGTTTAACATGTATGCACTGCAAGTACGCAAGACGCAATTAAGCACAGGTCTATATAGCGTATCCCATAAAGCCGCAGCTGTCTCTCTCAGGTATGTACAGCCTCGGCCACGTCTCTGTAGAGCACGTGAGCAGCCGGCTTCAGCTCTGCCGAGCGAAACCTTGAGGCAGTACTGGGCTCTGACGTGGTGTGCTTGACAACTAGGCCACGCATGCTCCTGATACACCACTTCAGAGCCCGAAACTGCCTCAAGGTGTCACCCCGCATAGCGAAAACCGGCTGCTCGCGTGCTTTATACAGACGTGGCGGCGGCTCTTTTCCCGTGTATAACTAGTTTAATGATTTGGGAGAGTGGTGTTTAGGCTGAATGTCTTGTGTAAAAATTCATTGACAATTGCGATATTGATTAATGGCTATTTTGAATAGGTTGAGACGAGATATATGCATGTATGAATACTGTCAATATTTATGAAAGGGAACACGGGAGCCTGAGGCCTATATACGTACTCCGGTGGCCGCTGGCAGCACGCCGAAGTTGGAGCGAAAGCAACCACAGTCTCTTTTCGCCTCATCTCGCGGCGAGCAAGACAGGCACCCATAGATAACATGGAACTGCTGGCAAGATAACGCCATCCCCCTTAAAGCGATTAGGCAAGAGGCCGGTAGTCACCTTGAAAGGTGGAGGCGTTGCAAACTTGCCGCTGATTTCACATCAGCAATGAATGGTTGTTTTGCTACAGAAGAAAAAATCAATTGAAAAAACATAGAAGGGGGCGCTATTTCGTAGTGTTGTTACACCATGCAGTTGTTCAACCGTGCACTAACAGACCTTGCATGAAAAGTGTCATCCCGAAGCTAAGACAACAATTGGAGTTTTAACAAGCAACAGCAAATATAATATGTACGTATTAACAATCACAGCTATATATCTCTAATTTTATTATACTCCTTTTACTAGTTATCATCCGAGATACACCCGATTTTCTCCAATTCCCCAATTCATCAAAAATAATTTACACAGTTCGAGCTGCTAACATGCTCCCTGCCAGTACTCCAGATCTCATATCCATACTTTAACACTGACTTTATTCTCTCTTTTTTACATTCATGTACATTGCGAGGATTGTCCAAAATATTTTGTAAACTTTCAATCAAGATTCTTGCTTTCCTTATGCCTAGATACGTAGCCCAGAAATCGCAGCATTTCATCATATCGTTTGTGCTTCTTCACTACCCCCAAGTTACTGGAAAAATGTATTGTACGGTGTATACTGGTACACATCCATAATTTGTTGAGTCCGCGATAAAAAACACGAGTATTTATTAAAAGAAAGACGAAGATTCGAAGCGTACAGTAAAAATAAATGGTTTATTATCGGGAATTTATATAGAATTTCATGACATGCGAGTCATATATTCGAGTGTCTCGTGCTCAACAGCGTCATTTTATTGCTGAACAAATCAAATGGTTGGCTCATTGTGTTCCACATCGTCTTCGTTTGCTGAGATAACGTTAGTATTCAATTACTGAAGAAACTCTAAAGGTTACTACGTTGCCAATTATTTCGTCGGCTGGTAAACACCATGTCAACACACAATACGTATCCTAAGTCGCAAGCGTTTTGAGCTTCCTCAAGGTACTTACAAATGAGCGATTTCATGAGCCGACGTCTGGACGCCAGAAAAGGTAACAGGCCGGTCCAACCCTAAGGCAGCTTTGCCATTCCTGCAGGCCTTTCCCTTATTTGCCATTCCTGTGTATTAAAACACAGTCTGATCAGTAAAACTGAAAATGACGAGATGGATAAATTGCAGCTAGAAAATATCTTTTTTAATGATTAGCTTTAGTGATTTGTTTGTTAAGAAGATGAAGGAACCAGTTTTTTGAAAGAAATAATTCCATGAGTATACAAAAGGGGGGGGGGGGAGGCTGAGGATGAGGTGCGATATAGGTTAAGAAACAGGGAAACCGAGGCACATCCTACTCGGTGCCAATGGCGCAAAATGAACCACTGCACGCGAGTGCGTCGCAGATATATGCTATATGCGCACATCAGCTAGCGTCGTGATGCTTGATGTACCTGTCCTTATCAAACTGCTTTGATAAGGACATTTTGAAACGAACAGCTCAAAAAGCCACTGTGCAGTGATACTGCACTGTGGTTTAAAAAAATAATTTGATTCGAAGTCTATTCTCACATAAAAAGCACACAAAAAAACGGAGAGAAGCGCTGCAAAGCGGACGGCGTCTATGCATACGATATCGAAGGGACAATGCTGTGACGTGATGGTGACTCCCTCGCCCTGATTTTCTGCGTACGTGCTAGGTTACGTGCTAATGCTGGCGCAAGCTGATATGCTCCCATTGATATAGGTCCGTGCTACGACGATACCACGCTGCCAACATCTCCAGTAAAACAAAACAAAAACAAAAGAAGAGTACATGGTAGCTGCGTCAATTTCTTTTTTTTAGGCATCGGTTGTATGCCCTGTCCGCGGTATCTATGCAGGGGGACGTTGATAAGGCAAATCATGCACTGGGCCAGAAATAGCACGTGTCGTGTCGCACTCCTATTCTTGAGGGCGCGGGATAGATTAACGACGACAGCAGCCGCACACTGATAAGAGTGAAGTATGGAAAGAAACACCCGCGAACCAAGATTTATGATTGGAGAACCCCAAGCGGTCACATTTATTGTCATGCTTTTCTTGTTAGGGTCTGTTGCTTGTGTTCGCCATGCACTCATGTCATACCATACTAGTTTTGCAACATGCCATGTGAACGAACCCACCGAAAGAGCTGAAGGACCATGAAATGTAAATCATGACATTCATGGCATCTATGTCATGTTTTCATGTTATGACTAGTCAAATGTGTTCTTAATACAGTCATGGTATTTATGCCATACCAAGTTTGGTATCGATACCTTTATCGAAACGGCCAGGAGAGCTAAAATCGTCGGCGGCTAGATAGATAGATAGATAGATAGGTAGATAGATAGATAGATATATAGATAGATAGATTGATAGATAGATAGATACGCTCAAAGTCGCCAAAGTTCGCTAAGAAATGCTTCGCATTTAAAAAAAGACTACCTGCCTATCGTATCATTCACTTTGGCATCAGATGGTGTTTGGTGGTGGTAGTCAAATGGATGGACGCATGGAAATTTATTAGTCCTGAAGTGCACGACTTAACGCTCAGCGGGCCAGATTAAAAACAGAAGTTTACATAAGCCGCATGTGCATACACGTTCGTTCTATTTCCGGCAGAACATCATTCAAACTCGCCTGTTTGGCTCTGGTTTTCACTGGTGGCCGTCTTCACTACCGAATAAATATAGCAGACACGTGCCATTCAGCTTAGAAATGAGCCCGATAGCACTAGACAGGAGAGTCGTTTTTTCGCTTGGATGCAACGCCGCTTCCTCTTTCTACGTCCTTCGTTTGCTCTATACGTCCACCCTCTATTTATATATTGTTTATCTTGAATACGCAGCAGTAGCGCCAGCGCCTTTTGGTTTTGTGAAGGCGATGCGCGCCCGCACCGCTTCTGTCAGCTGCTACTCTTCTGCGAGAGAAGCTGAGAAGTGCGCGCTTTCACCGCCAGGCTGAGTCGTGGAAGCTTCAGCACTGGTTCTCTATACATAGAATTGAACCACAATTTTGGATCCTGGTAGGTAAATGGTCCCGGTGGGTAAATTAAGCAGATTACAGTGATCAGTCCTGTAGTTTCGCTTCTCAGGCTCACCCCTTCCATTCATAAAGATGTTTGCTTGGTTAGATGCCATACGAGTCCCCATAGCCATGCCATTAATTTGTATGTAGTATTGGTTAAAAAACTTGAAGCTGTTCAGTTGAAACACCAACTTAGCAAGGGTTTTAGTGACCATTGGGTTTGGTGAGTCATCAAATTTACTATAGGACTCTACTGATGCTTTGATGCCGTCAGTGTATAGAATATTGGTGTAAAGGAATGCTAAATTAAGAGTTACAAGGAAGGCATTCTCAGGAGTTGTTAGATCTTTGGTCATCCTAATGAAATGGTGGGTATCATGTAAGTAAGAGTTTGCGTAGGAGGTATGTTGTTAATTATGGAGTCTATGTAACTTAACATTGATTCAGTGAGGGTACCTCTTCCTGAAATTATTGGTCAGCTGGGGTTTCCTTTTTTGTGTATTCTCAGAAGAATATGAAACCGTCCAGGTTTGACACGGGCTACAGTAAGTGCCTTGAAGAGTTTAGTATCTAACTCTCCGAGTTCTACCAGATCATGGAGTGTGGTGGTTATTATCGCTTCGTGTTCTGGGGTTGGGTCTTTATCCAGTGGTTTGTAGAAAGATGTGTTGGTTAATTGCCGGGTGCACGCCCTCTTGTATATAGTCGGATCTATTTATTATTACAATTCTTCTTTTTCATCTGCTGGTTTTATGACGACATCTGTTCGATCACTGAGTGCCTTAAGTGCTTCATACTTCGTTCTTGAGAGATTTCGGGCTGCTGCCGGTTTGTGTGTGTTATATTCCCGAAGTATGTCTTTTTGGATGGCTTCGATGTAGGTATCTAGATGCCTCTCAGGCTGAGAGCTTGGTGCCCATTGTTACCTTGAACTAAAAGGTATTATCGTACTGGCTTCTCTCTGAAAATTGTCGAAACAGTATTTCCCCAGGCGAAGATTCTGTGCGAAGTTATCGAGGTCTTGTAACAAGGAGAAGTGATTGTATCGGCTATATAGTAGTGGGGCAAATTGTGAGTCCGCGGGAGATCACTGTTCGTTTATGACTTCTAAGTTGAACGTTGGAGAGTGCAATTAGGTTTTATTCTATGTTTTGATGCGTGTCTGTAGTGCCTTTCGGCCGGTCGTTTAAGAGTTTTATGCATGCTACCCAATTGTGGCCCAACCACAAGTTGAGGGCTCTCTGAATTGTCTGTGTATAGCTCGGAGAAGTTCGGAAGTTTATTCTTTGCCATTTTTTCTCCTGTTTTTTTTTAATTCCACTGTCGGCTTTTTTCTCAGAATGTTCTAGTTAGGTAACTTCTTTAGAGGATAGAAAAGTAGTAGATCTAGCGTGACGTATATATATATATATATATATGTTACGTATGAAGTGATAGTTGGTAGAAGCTGAGGAGGAAGAAGTGCAGAACGGAATAAACATGGCGTATGAGCCAGGCCACGCCTCCGATTCGTCATAGCGTCACACAAGTCGACAGGATGAAGAACTGGCGGCCACTTCATCAACCAGCCACCATCTCCGAACGTCCTCAGCAAGACGCAGTGACCGAATGTGGACCACGAAAGTACATCCCAACACTACAACAAGACCAGAATTATGACAGCACCATCAGACGACCTTCCCACCCACAAGTACACCGGAGCAGCGGACGATGGACCTGTACAGGACTGGTTCGACCTGTTCGAGCACCACGCAACCACTGCATCATGGTCGGAACGGGAAATGATCACCAACTTCACTGACTACATCTCCGGTGAGGCATTCAAGTTTTACCTGACACACATATTCCAAAACGACGAATCTTGGTAAAAGATCAGAAAAGAGATGATTGGCCGTTTTAACGACCACGACAAGGACTTCCTCATTACCGACCATCTGCATACATCCACACTCGGCCGTCACAGTCCACGCTTATTTCTCAAGAAACGTGGCGTTTCAATAGGTTTCTCTTCACGAAACTCGGTCTTTTCAAAGTCGTGGCACCAACATACGACACGAGACGTCGCTCCCCCAACTGATGCCTTTTATGCTTCGTCTCGCATACATGGTCCACCACCTGGTTTTCTACGACGCAGCTCTTCAAAGGCTCCTGACGGTCACTATTCGTGTCATAAGGACGCCTTGTTCATGGTAGACCAGCTGACACATGGGGAAAATACCAAACAACGCCAAGAGGACTGAAAGAGTGAAAATCAGTCTTCACGCATTGGAGCAGCTTACTCCCCATCTCGTAGACTTGGTCCACCTCCTGGTTTTCCATCGCTTGGCTCTTTCGTGACTCACAATGTCCATCTTACTTCTAGCACGCTGACAATGGTCGGGACAGAGCTGCGGAGTTCAGACGATGCTACGCTAAGCCCTGGACTTACCACCCAGATTCATGCGCCAGAACAGCTCGCATCGTTAGTTGCACAGAAAGAGGGCCATTCACAACTCAAACCTTTCCGAACTACCCCTGTTGCGGTGTTGCCGTCCAGTGCGCAGCCACGAGAAACTCCAAACACAGAAGGCTCAGACGCATCGAACGTCGCATGCTACCAGGCGCAAGAACCTCTCATAGTGAGCCGCGAAGAAGAAGCCTCTGATGAACTATCTGTCAACTCTGAATGTTTTTGTCGCAAGAGTTCATTTCCACGGCACCACAGACTTGCCAAAATTTGCATTTTCAACCTTGTGATGTGACGTCACAAGTGGTACCCTCATGCAGTAGTCACCAATCCAAGAATCAAACCAATTCAGAAGCAAATCATACATCAAACCTCGTACACAGTTGTCTTTCAGAAGCGTCCGTAATCAACCACGTCACAGAAGCCTCTGAAGAGCTGGCTAGCAATGATGGCGCACCACCAACCATGCCCGATAAGCAAGAAACCTGTTCACCATGCATCACCTGTCTACAGGACGCGTCAAACCTCAAAGTAAATGAATGTCCCATTCTAGATGACTTGCCACTACAGCCATCTCCTGAGCAGCATCAGCAAAGCAAGCATAGCCCAGCGCGCAACCTCATGCGACAACAAAATAGACTGCAATGAAGGCATCGACGAACGCGATATTCAAGGGAAGCACACTCACCAATTGAAGAACAGCGGAAAATAAGATCTCTAACCCAAAAATTGTTCCAAGACGTCAAATTTTTCCGCACAGAGGAAAGTCGCCAGAGACACTCCGCAACACCACGGAAAACGCTAAGAAAGATGCGGAAGCACTTCATGCATACCGCCAGCCCGCAGGCATCACGCCGTCACAATCCGTCAAGAAGCACGAATTTTAGAAGCAAAGCGTCTGTCGCAGCCATGACTCAGAATCCAACGTATGAGACATCCGACCTTCCAACGCTACAAGGACTCCAAACCTTGTTCGTCCCTCAATACTAACCAGGTTGTGTCATCATCATTTTTAACGCTGAAGGCATGGTTATGCTCTCCAGAACGCAACAGCCAACCTCGCTCACCTGAGGTCTCCTAGATATCACTGGACTGCCTTTCCTGTGAACATTTTGTGCAAGTGCATGGAACCTAGAAGTGTGGCAGCTTGGGCTAGTTGGTATGGCATGACGATAGTTATAGCGCGAGAACAAAACGACGACACAGAGACAAGAAGGACACGACGATAGTTGAGGAACCGCCGTGTGGGAAGGAACTACTGCATTTTCTGGCATTATTTTTTTATTATAAGACTCCATTTGTTCATGCTTTCTTGATTGAAGCTAGCGCATTCTTTCGGGCGGAGGGGGAATCGTGTGACATATGAAGTGATGGTTGGTAGATGCTGAGGAGGAAGAAGTTCAGAACAGAATAAACATGGTGTATGAGCCAGGCCACATCTCCGATTCATCATAGCGTCATATATATATATATATATATATATATATATATATATATGATCAGGAAAGAGATCCCAGTTGGTGTGGTCGGCGTTGATATACATAGATATCATGTCGAGCAAAGTTCGATGGAAGCGCTCTGAGGAGAGACCGTTAGTCTGGGGATGGTAGCTGGATGTCGTCTTATGAATCGTATGACATGCGTGGAGGACTTGTTCGAGTAGTTTCGAGAAAAACGCCTTGCCGCGATCGCTCAATAAGATGCGTGGTGCACCATGTCTTAGAAAGATTGTCCCCAGAAAAAAATGTAGCAATGTCGTCTGCTGATCCTGAACGAAGTGCAGCTGTTCCGGCGTACCTTGTGAAGTTGTCAACTGCTGTGACAATCCGGCGCTTGCCGCTAGCTGATATTGGTAGCGGTCCGTAGAGGTCAATGCCAATGACATCGAAGGGAGCATCAGGACACGGAAGAGGTTGTAGAAGACCGGTTGGGGAGGAAGTCGGTCGCTTGCGGCGTTGGCATAGCGAGCGTGACGCAACATATCACGCTACGCAGTTGGAAAGGCCAGGCCTGGCAAAACGACTGCGGATGCGTTAATAGGTTTTTGAAAACCGAGATGACCAGCCTTGGGGTCATCGTGAAATGCCTCCAAAATCTGCGCCCTTCGGGAACGAGGAGCAACAGGAACCCAGCGCTGTCCTTCGGGGTGGAAGACGAAGTGGTAAAGAATTGAGTTTTCAGTCTTGAAGTTCCGCAGCTGTCGATGGGCGCGAGCGTTGGAGGACGAGAGGAGCCTTGAAGGCGCTGCATTGTAGAGTGACAGTAAGTGTCACTTAGTTGGTGGGATGCAAACGTGTCATTGTTGAAGGTAGAAAGAAAATCGACAGAGGCGAGTGAATGAACTGACGGAGACACTTTGATGGGTTCACTCACAGTTGGCGACAGGCCAGGAGTGCGTGATGATGATTGTAAGGACAGCGGCTAAGGGCATCGGCATCATTGTGTTTCTTGCCGGATTTGTAGATAACGTCAAACTCGTATTCTTGGAGACGAAGCACCCGGCGACCGAGACGTCCCGACAAATTCTTCAACGTCGACAGCCAGCACAAAGCGTGGTGGTCAGTGAAGACTGTAAAGTGGCGGCCATGAAGATATGATCAAAACTTCTGGATGGCCCAGACAACGGCGAGACACTCCTGCTCAGTGATGGTGTAGTTTTTCTCTGCTTATGTGAGGGTGCGGCTTGCGTATGCGATCACACGTTCGTCATAACGCTCTCTTCGTTGCAGAAGTACAGCGCCGAGTCCGTGTCCGCTGGCATCAGTATGGAGGAGAGTGGGTGCAGCGTTATCGAAATGACAAAGCACTGGCTCAGGCGTGAGGGCACGTTTCAAGGTGCCAAAAGCCATTTGGCATTCGTCCGACGATACGTATGACACTCCCGAAGAAAGGAGTTGGTGAAGTGGCGCAGCAATGGTGGCAAAATCTCCTATAAAGCGCCGGAAATACGACGCAAGGCCAAGAAAGCTTCGGAGCTCTTTGGCGCGTTGAGGCACCGGGAAGTGAAGAACGGCGGTAATGTCGGGATCAGGCCGGATTTCATCTTTGCTGACGAGATGTCCCAGTACTTTAACACTTTTGCTAGCAAAGTGGCACTTCTTGGTGTTGAGCTGAAGGCCAGCAGCTGCGAAACACGTCAGAACTTCAACCAGGCGCTGCAAGTGCTGTCCGAATGTTGAAAAATCATGACAATGTCGTCAAGGTAACACTGTTTTCCACTTAAGGCCTCGCAATACAGTGTCTATCAGTCGTTCAGACGTTGCTGGCGCATTGCAGAGGCCGAAAGGCATGACGTTAAATTCGTAAAGCCCATCGGGTGTGGCAAAGGCAGTTTTTTTCTTGTCATCCTCGTGCATTAAAATTTGCCAATAACCGGAGCGCAGGTCAAGGCTCGAAAAATATTCCGCACCTTGCAAGGAATCTAAGGCATCATCAATGCGAGGCAAGGGACATACGTCTTTTCTGGTTACTTTGTTTAGAGCGCGGTCGTAAACACAGAATCACACAAAACCATCTTTTTTTCTTACGAGAATGACAGGTGACGACCAAGGGCTTGAGGAGGGGCGGATGATGTTTTTCCGGAGCATATCAGCAACGTGCTTGTCGATGATCTCGCGTTCGCTGGAAGAAACACGGTATGGTCGACGACGGACAATAGAAGTTCCGTCGGTGTGTATGCGATGAGCCACCGCAGAATTCTGGCTTAGAGCAGGGGAATGTACGTCGAAAGAAAATTTATGCTTAGACAACAACGCCAGTAGTTCGTCTGCTTGCGGGGGAGTGAGATCTGTGCTGATGGTATTGACGAGAGCCGTAGTGGGTGGAGCATTTGTTGGTATTGAACGTGATTCCACCAGACTGGTATCCGAAGCCACTACAGAGATAGGTTGTGTGTCCACGCTGGAAACTGCAACAGTGCCCTTGGAAGCAGAATCGGCTCATTGGTGATATTCAGTACTACGAGAAATGCGGTGCCGTTGGAAAAGCGGACAAGACTCGATGAAAGTGCAATCTCTCTGGATGACAACGGGCTGATGGACTGACTAGGACGTCACCGTGGTCAATGGAGTCAGACATAACCGTGATAACATGCTCGTGGTTAGGTGGCTCAAGGAAGTCATTGGCTCTTCGTATTCGGTCACGTGATAATTTTGGGGAAATATCATCCGTCTCTCGCATATGTATGAGTCGTTGTCGACAAGAGATGGAAGCAGCAACATCAGAAAGAACGTCCCATTCTAAAATAAGCATAAAGCCCACCGCGGTGGTCTAGTGGCTAAGGTACTCGGCTGCTGACCCGCAGGGGGCGGGTTCAAATCCCGGCTGCGGCGGCTGCATTTTCGATGGAGGCGGAAATGTTGTAGGCCCGTGTGCTCAGATTTGGGTGCACGTTAAAGAACCCCAGGTGGTCTAAATTTCCGGAGCCCTCCACTACGGCATCTCTCATAATCATATAGTGGCTTTGGGACGTTAAACCCCACATATCAATCAATCAAAATAAGCATAAAAGCACAAGAATCCAGCACGGCAAACTGAATATGAAGCCGGATCCCGTCATTGAAAACTCTAACGGTGCACTGTGCTGATGGCCGTATCTGCGAGTCATTTGCGCTACGTAAGAGAATGCCAGTATAAGGTGTGGTAACCTTACGCAGACGAGTACACAAATCCACATAAATAACAGAAATAGCAGCCCCCGTGTCCACCAATGCCTGAACTGGTACCCCTTCCGCATACACTAATAACAAGTTGGCTGGGCCCTCTGGAGGTCTTGGTGTTTGTTTGAGCAATGCAGCTTTCCCTCCAAAAACTGCACCAGTTCCGAGTGGTAGTCAGAAGTAGGCACAGCCGGTCTCAGAGGAGATGTTGAGCGTCGTAGAGTTGAAGGGGACCGGCGGCGTCCGGGATAGCAGGGGTGAGGTGCGGCGAGTGGAGAAGTCGGAGAGAAAGAACGTGTCGTAGGGCGTCGCTTTTACTGCTTCGGGGATGGCTCTGAATCCCTTTCGTAAACATCGTAGCCACGGCGTTCGTCCTGTTGGCGCTTGCGGCAAAATCGTGAAATATGGCCCCGAATGCCACAGTAGTAAACATATTAGGCGAGGCGAGCGCCAGGGGCCGTAGTGTGCTGAACTGTCACAGGCGCTGGTACAAGCGCTGGGACAGGCGAGTGTGGTGCAAATGCTGCTACGTTGGACTGCGCAGAAACAGGATGCGCGTGCTGAACCAAGGCAGGTGGCATGGCAGCGACTTGCGCATACGTCATGGGTGGTGTTGGTGGCGCCGTAGCGTTCGATTTCGATGGGAGAGCGCCAGCCATAGATGAGAGCTCATCTTTGAGGATGTTGCGCAGACCAGCAGATATAGAGTGAGGCCGAAGGGTGTGTGCACATGACAACCCTTGCGTTTGAAGTTCCTCGCGAATCAGAGTGTGAATCAGCATGCGCAAATCCGCATCCGAGGAAGGCCAGCTGTCACTGGCGTCTGGTTAGTTAGTCTGGGTGCAAATCGAATGGCTTGGAGTTCATCAAGATGCTGACATGTCGTGATGGCGTCCTCAACGGTGTTGGGGTTTTTAACAGCCAGAGCATTAAACGCGACATGGCCTATCCCTTTGATGATGTGGCGAACACGATCAGCCTCTGTCATCGCCGAGTTCACGCGGTGGCAAAAGGCAAGGACGTCTTCAATGTACGAAGTGTACGTCTCCCCGGGAAGTTGAGCACGCCCATCGAGCTTTCGTTTAGACACTTCGGAATGGATGTTCGGTTTTACCAAAATCCTACGGACTTGTTGAACAAAAGTAGGCCAATCCGGGAAGCTGCTCTCGTGGTTAAAAAACCGCGTTTTCGCGACATCGGACAGATAGAAGGCGACGTGACGAAGTTTTTGAGGCTCATCCTATTGGTTATGAACACTGGTCATGTCGTATTCTTTTAGCCATACCTTGACGTCGTCGCGTGGAAGACCACAGAAGATGGGTGGGTCGCGCTGCCGGGCATTGACAATCCACGCAAGAATGGTTTGTTGAACAGGGATGCTGGATGTTCCGGGCAGCGATTCTTGAGCCATGGCAGCGGATGGTGGAAGCAAGCGGCGACCCGACCGAAGCTCCAGGGGAACGTGACGTCGGAGAGGACCTGTGGATCAAAGCACCTCCACCACTCTGTAAGACAGTAGCAGCGTTGGAGTCTCGACGACGTTCATTAGGCCGAATCGCCTGATCAACCCTTCGAACGAAGACGACGGTTTTCATGATGATGATTATATACAGATGAAGAAGATAAAGGTCAAACGTTGTTAATATTGTGTTTACAATATATATATATATATATATATATATATATATATATTTATATATATATTTATATATATATGAGTAAAAAGATAACATACCATGACTTGCGTATTCAAGAACACAGGCAAAAAGCGATGAAACAAAAAGACTTCAAGAAACCAAAACACACAATTTTTTTTTCTGTTGAAGCTATCGGCGGTTTACTGATGCAGCTGACGCGAGTGATCGTTGCTGCTTCAATTATGAATATAGTGCTTTGCTTAGGCTGGGACACGAGAACTGTTGCCTTTTCTAACACTGGCTGACTCCCACATCCAGAACAAACCAAAAAACTGTCTTCTACACTTCCTACCTTCTGGCAATGTTCTTGACGTCTTACATAAGAGAACCTGCCTGTCTTACCTGCGCACTCTTGTCTACAAGGCAAATGTATACTGTGAACACTTCTTGTCGCACACTTAACTTTTTGCAGTGCTCAATGTTGCGATCGCTCACAGGATTTCCTCCGGGACTAGTTCGGACAGACATCATGCTATGCGAAATTTCATTGCGACCAATAAACTTTTCATCGGGTGAACTTGTAACGTGGCGCATGTGTTGTTCACAAAGAAGGACGCGAACGTGGTCCTGTAAACCATAAAATTTGCTTTGTTTGACACTGGGTCTCAATTTATAATAGTAACAGAAGCATTAATTACATTTTTAGATGAATTCGTATTAATACAAGGCTTCTACTATGCAAACTTTTGCCTTAAAAATTATCAGCACGGCAGCTTGAAAGCTTCGAGTCATGGCACTAATGCTAAAATACTGGCTAAACTGAAAATATAGAGTTTTAGTAAAGCGAAGTCAGGTCGAAGGTAGAACTGGCTACAAGTATTGAAAATTTTGGCGCTCGTGATCACCTTGTGTAAGCTCTAAACCTGTTTTAAATCGTTCTTGTCGATTTTTTCATACCTTCTTTTTTTGGTATTTTTTTCACACACGCACAGTCGTAACTTTTTTCTGAGAAACCCTTTTCCATTCAAAACTGACATATTTTCTTACAACACTAGTAGACGTGTAATGAACTTCAATGAGAAAAATCCTGCTAGAAGATTTACAATGGGGGTCTGTAATACGAAGGTACCCCCATATTGTTAGTTCACATTTTGATGTATTTATTCACCATGTTTTGAATATTTATCCGTTCTCATTTGCTTTAGTTCATTGCACAGGCCTAAATGTGTTTTCATGTCACAACTAAAATGCATATTTTTTTTCGCTCGCAGAACTTGAGCGGAGAGTGCTGGCATAAGGCCCGCTTTTATTAACATATAGGTTCAATATTAATAAAAATGGGACTTATTTTAAAAAAGGCTCACATGTGCCGAACAATGTGCTTTATAATGTAGGAGAATAACATTCTGTTATTATCGCTTTTAGAAAAAGTCCAACCCATGGCTTCATTCTTTGAGCACTGGAGAATACCGTAAAGTGAAATCGCAACATTAGGATGAGTTACCTGCTTTTACATTTATCCTATTCTTGTTGTAGGACAGTTTGTGGTCTGCGTTTAGCTTTGCGGTATATATATTGCAGAAAGTAAAAAAAAATAAGTTTCTGAAAAATTGTGTAAGAAAACATGAACAGAGAAACAATGCTCTTCAAATCAGCTGAAAAGAGAACTTTGTTGCAGGCCCCATACAATGGTCAAAAGGCATGTATATAAAACGACTAAGTGTCGTACTCTGTACCATACTAGTCACATCTGCAGTTCGGAACAAGCCACATCAGAGAATACGCGGCGCCGATATTGTTCCTTACTTGGAGTTTCCCTCTTCGTTTATCACCGCGGCCATGATAACTCCTTCGGCTGTCAGAAGCGCGGGGAAAAAAGTACGATCCACTGGATTGGTGCATTTTATATTGCGAATTTATTCTCGGTTCGTGGTACCATATCATGCCAAGAATGGTCCACTTTTTTTGAGCTAAACCGATCAGAAAGCCTGCGATGGCCAAATGGGTGTTGCATGCGTGGTGACACTCGAGGATAAAAATGCACCGCCGCGGTGGTCTAGTGGCTAAGGTACTCGGCTGCTGACCCGCAGGGCGCGGGTTCGAATCCCGGCTGCGACGGCTGCATTTCCGATGGAGGCGGAAATGTTGTAGGCCCGTGTGCTCAGATTTGGGTGCACGTTAAAGAACCCCAGGTGGTCTAAATTTCCGGAGCCCTCCACTATGGCGTCTCTCATAATCATATAGTGGTTTTGGGACGTTAAACCCCACATATCAATCAATCAACACTCGAGGATAAAATATGCAAAATAAGCTCGTCGTTGGCGCCGCGCTTGCTAAGGTGGGGCTTGTTTATCACTGCAGATGTCGCTTGTGCAGTTCCGAGTTCATGCTGCGTAGTTTCGAGATATGAAGGTCAACCACTACACATTCTATCGAGATAACCCGCTCCAGCAAATACACGATAAAGCAGACGATTCTATCGAGATAATACCCGCTGCAAGCAAATACACGATAAA
>WOVY01008012.1:0-36154 GCA_013436015.1 Rhipicephalus annulatus
TGGTCTTCATTTTGGCGGCGCTTGAAGACCGGGGTTTCGGGCTTCCTTGGGATGCACGGCAACGTCGAGCGCAGGATCCCACCCTGGAGCAGCTCCGCAGGCGATCGGCCGTCACCTTCCAGCGGTGTAGTCCTGTACGAGAGGTTGCCCCAGCCAAACATCTTGTTTAGTTCGTTTTCTTTTTTAACATCCTCTTCACTATTTGTACCCATTTTCCGCTAGCCCGTTGGACTGCGGGAATCATAGGACTGGAGGTAACAGGTCGGAACTCGTACGCTCGTGAAAATGCACCAAATTTTTTACTTGCAATATGTGGGCTATTGCCTGTATACACCTACATGGGGATACCATATATAGCAAATATAGCCCTGATTTGATTCAATGGACTGCTGTCGCCGACGTTTCTGTGAGCATATCTACTTCGGGGAAGTATGAATAGGCGTCGTAGGCGCAGAGGTACGATTTTCCGCCGTAGTGAAAGAGGTGCCTATATAACCCTATAGCATGCTTGGTCTGGCACAGACGCATTTGAAGTGCCTCTAGTGGCTGGCAGTACGCATACTTTTTGCAAACTGCGCAGGTCTGAACAAATTTGTCATATAAGAATTCATTCCGGACCAAAATACTGAACGCCTGCGCTCTTAATTTGCTCTCATTCAAGCCAACGTGTCCTTGGTTGATCTTTTCCAAGATTTCCTCCCGCATGTTTGCTGGTATTGTAATCTTGCAGCCTTTAAGAAGGACGCCTTTAAACTTCAGATAGCTCGCTAGCAAATGACTTGAGCTGTCCTTCGATAAATAGGCCGGCAACAATGCTGTTGCGAACAGCATTGTTACTGGGTCTTTGCTGGTTTCCGTTATAAGACTGTTCCACGTGTAGTCACTGACAAGTGACGACATTAAACTTACAGCGTGCACGTCTGCGTCGTCACGCGTGATGTCAGCCCCGTCGTATTTGATTGAAGCCCTTGATAACATGTCGGCGAGCACCAGCTGCTCCCCTGGAACGAAGCATAGTTCGATGTCGTAAAGCAATAACCGTAGGAAAAACCACTGCAGCCTGGGTGGGATATCGCCTATTGTTTTTTATAGATGACAATCAAGGGGCGATGATCAGTTTCGGCTCTTACTTTGCGTCCGTATACGAAGTGGTCAAATCGTTCTCAGGCATACAGTAAGGCCATTGTCACTTTTTCTTTTTTAAGAATACCGCTGTGCCGTATCCCATAATACCTTTGACGCATATGCCACGGGTTTCCAATGGCTGCCATGACACTGCACAAGCGCGGCGCCCATTCCAGTTTGCGACGCGTCACAGAAACACTTTTTTGGGGGGGATCGAATATTGCTAGCAGTGGGTGCTTGCTCAAAGTATCGCATAGCTGTTTCCATTCGTGCCGCGTAGTTTTCCGACCATTCAAAAACCACGTCGTTCTTAATCAAGCTTCTGAGCAGCGTTGTTTTCTCAGTGAGCGACGGCACAAACTTGGCAAAATAGTTTACAACACCCAGAATTCGTTTGGGACGGCAACCTTATCGGCTGGTTGGGCATTTCTATCATACCCTTTATTAGGAAAGGCTGGGCCTGATGCTTTCAGCACCGATAACGCCCCAAGGAATTCAATCTGTTCGAGGCCGACTGTGCACTTTGATCGAGTGAACGTCAAGCTCGCCCGTTCTGCAGCCTGTAATGCAAGTCACAGGTACTCGTTGTGCTCTCTCCTTGGTGTATCTCAGACTATTAGTGTCGTCAACATACACTTTTACACCAGGGACTACTTCACAAATTTCATTTAGCGTCTGCTGAAAGACCTCTGGGGCTGACAAAATGTCAATGGCAACCTCAAAAACCCATAACGTCCAAACGGTGCTGAGAATGTACAAATAATCGAAATTTCGTCATCTAACAGGATTTGCTGAAATCCAGAGTTCGCATCTAATCGTGAAAAAAACCACGGCATGTGCGAGTTCTGCGTCAATATCATCGCGTCGAGGCATTTCGTAGTGCTCCCGCTTTAGATTTTTGTTATTGTTTTGAGGGTCAATGCAAACACAGAGTTTGCCGTCTTTCTTTCGTACAAGAACAAGTGGGCTCCCCCAATCTGTAGCTTCCTTGACTTTGGTGGCTACTCCGGCTCACTCCATGCACTGTTGTTCTTCCTTGAGTGGTTCCTGTAGCGCCAGGGGCACTCAGCGAGTTGTTAGGACGACTTGTTTTGCTCCCTCACGAAGCACCGTCCAGTAACAAGTGTGGAAAGTCTTTAACCACTTTCTCTGAGCTATTTTCAGATACCCTTTGAACTCGTCGGGACAGGAGTCCTGCTTGTTTCACATGCTCGCAGGCGAAGTATCGCTTGACATCCGTTGCGCACGATGAAGAAGTTCATTATGGTTTCGCGAGTGTCAATTCCAACTTCTGCCATGATAACACCCAAGTGTTTAATCAGACCCTCACCGTACGAACGCAAGACCGTACGGCTCTGTTGAAGTAGTGCCTTCGGATGCATTTTTTTTGGTCCGAAGGGCAGCAAGTTAGCTTAATTTTCCGTGTCCACTTTGAGTTGCACTGACGCATTGTTCACGCGTGCTTCCACAGTTCAGTCGCGTCCCCTGTTGATTTTGTAAACCAAAATCTCGAGGGCGTCAAAGTCGTCTGCAGACTCTTCGAGTTCGTCGACATTAGCACTCGCCCTACAGCAAACTGTGAACTGGTTTTTTTTTTTACACTTTCTGCATGATTTGATTGATAAGTGGGGGTTTAACGTCCCAAAACTACCATACGAATATGAGAGACGCCTAGTGGAGGGCTTCAGAAATTTCAACCACCTGGGGTTCTTTAAACGTGCACCCCAAATCTGAGCACACGGGCCTACATTTCCGCCTCCATCGAAAATGCAGCCGCCGCAGCCGGGATTCGAACCCGCGACCTGCGGTTCAGGAGACGAGTACCTTAGCCACTAGACCACCACGGGGGGCACTTTCTGCATGCGGTTCCAAACGCAGGGTCATTACGTGGCTCATGTGTTCGCCCGCATTTCCGACACGTGTAGACTCTGCGCCTGTCAGTACGTGCCACGTGGCTTTGTTTGCACACCGGGTCAACCTGCTTCGTATCTTGAACCCAAGCTTCTTGGTGTGCTGCGGATATTTCTGCCGCCTTGCAAGTTTTCTCGGCATTTTTCAAGGTAAGCTTGTTGTCTGCTAGCAGCTTCTCTCTTACTTTAGTATCGCTAGCTCTGAAGACGATTTGGTCTCGAACCATTGAATCAGTCAATGCACCAAAGTTGCACGCTCGGGCTTGAGTCTTCAAATTTCTTTGAAAATGTTCGAGAGGCTCACCCGGCTCCTGGACTCTCTACGGAAAACGCAACGCTGGCAGACTTCATTTTGTTAGGCGTCGCAGTACTCCTCGAATTTTTTTGCCACCGTAGCGTAGCCAAGGCTGCTTTCACCCTCTGCAAAAGTGAAGGTTTCGTAGACCTCGGTGGCTTCTTTGCCTGCGATACTCAGAAGAAGGGCACCTTTCCAAGTCTCCGGGTGAGACTTCTTGTCGGTGGTTTCGGACGAGGGCCAGAAAACAGGTTGAATTTCTGTATGAACACTTCTAGTTCCTACTGATGTCCCCTGTAAAACGTATCGGGTCCGATGGCTTCACAAATTCAATCGCTGTTCTTTTCCAGGTGCCCCGAGATGCCTATCAAAACTGGTGACTCGCCACTTCTGACACCATGTATCGCGCGATGCGATGAAGCAAGACGCCAGCCTCGGGTTTCTGGAGAACGAACACTGCCATTAATCGAGTGGGCTTATATACATGTGAGGGGCATGGGAGGGGCATGGGCTGCGCCTGCGCGGAGCACCATCTACGCATAGTGCGGGCTCACTTCAGATAACACGCTCGCAATGAAGATATGGCCAGGCGTGCACGTTTATTGATATAGTGTAAGAACTGGTGATGACCACCTGTTGCCAAGGCTTTAGTGCCAGGCTAAACGATGGCCAGAGACGAACTCGAAAACTTGTAGTTAGCCGGCACTGGCCTACAACTTCACCCAAAGTAAGGCACTAGTGAAATCTATGCTCTTTCTGCGGGCCGGAGAAAAGCTTGACGTTCACGGGCTCTGGCTGCCATATAGAACCCTCAAGTTCTTACCGAAGAACAGTCTAGGTGCGCTGCCAATGTAACACGATTGACAACTGAATGTAACATCTCGCAGCTTCGGTTCATCACATCAGAACGCTAGGACTATGTTTATTACAAAAAGGGAAGTAGCGAGTTAAAAAACAAAAGCACCAAGCCCCATCACCACAACTTCGCAAGGCAAAAAGAGTCATCAACGCTGTCTTTCAATTTTCAGTTACACGAGCACAGCTTCTTCACAAGTCTTGGAAACGTCAACACAGCACCACTGTTCACAACGAACATCGTTTCGCTCCCGAACACTAACTGCTGACAAAAAATAGCAGCGTTCGGACTAAACAGTAGCGAAACAAGAAGCTAACAGAGCGCGTATTTCATACGTTTCCGTACCTACTTGGGGTCACTAAAGTAACGTGCCAAAACGCTGTGAATCCAAAATGTCGCACAGCACCCAACTGAGAGACTGGAAAGTCAAGCGAACGAACTGTTACCGGCACACAAACACACAATGCAGGCTTCTCGAGTGCTAGTTGCCATCGATACACCGGCGCCAATCCCCATTTGATAACCACACCGACGCACAGTCTTCGCTGCGCTTCACCGTACACCATTGCACTTGTCGCAGCTTTCCACACTGCTTACACGCACCGAAAGAGCTGCTGTAATCACATCGCATCTGGTCGAACGCTAAAGTATTTCATGCGAGGAGCGTTTGCTAAATTTTCACCGACCGATATGCTGTTTACGACGCCGTTGTTTTCGACAACTGCGCAGCACGTAAGAGAGCTCTTGGAAAGTACTTGTGCATTTTTGACGGAGTGACAGAATTTGCTCGTATGTACAAGGGGGGTGATATGACGAACGCGACAGGCGTGCCAGATGAAATAAGTGTTTTGGCAACGACACGAAGTGAGCTGATGCGGAGGGTATCGCTTCACAACCAATCACAAGCTGGGCCTGTCGCCCAAGCCACCATCTACTCGCGTTTGTCGTCTGCTTCAATCAGAGCATGCGACGGGGGATTCGCCTTCGCAACCCAAGTATTCCCATGTCAAGCTGTCGCTGCGTTGCCCAAAATACACGCCAGTGGCTCGATCTACTTTTGAATGATGTTCGTTGCGCGAAGTTATAAGGCTGGTAATTGTCACAGGGATAAATTCAGTGAAGGTTTGCTCCGGAATCGTGAGGGTTTGCATATTTCCGGTGTCATTTTAAAGCTACTAGGGCCATTTTATCCCGACTGCTTGCCATATTATCCCGGTCCATATCGGTTTCTGAACAGTGAAAGTCAAAATGCTTGATTTGTTTGTAGTTCCATGCGTAATCACATACACCCCTAATACGCCTCAGTTTACAAAGTACACGTCATTCCAGATCGTCCCAAATATATCGAGAGCTGTATTTCAGAGATCGAATCCATTGGACAGTTGGAGCCAATCGAAGTACACTAGAGCACAAGCTTTATGAACCCTTCACTAAAAGATTCCACTCATTTTATTTCCAATAGCATGCAAGGAATTTGCTCCCATTATCATCTTTGTGGTAATTTCCACCAATGAGGCAAGGATCTGTATTGTACTTTTATTTGGATGAGATGGGGCGCAACCCAAAAACATAACAAATGAGGTTAATCATATGCCGTGCCGCGTTCGAATGCACCGACCATTCACGTAGCACATTGGTTTTCATCGAACCACAAATCTTCACATTCTTAATTTTACGCCATTGACGCCAATAGGATTCTTCAATTGCTGTGACTTCAAACCTATCGGAAGACGGTGGTTGTCAATACTATCCACATGCGTGCAAGAGATACAACACACGAAACTCAAAGCGCCGAAAAAAAATAAAACGCACTAGCAGTCATCAGGCAGCCCTTCATGAGTGTGATTGAACTGAAATCCACGAGGGAACCAAAGTATACCGCCGCGGCGGCGGGTTTTAAGAAGCCACATTGTTATTAAGTGTGGTCCAGACCACTCTCAGGATTTTTTTTAGCCACGCTGTTTTTACGCAAAATTTTGCTTCATGAATCAACTTACGAGCTCTTTTCAGTGACGTGAGAAAAATATAGCAACTGCATCACCATCGCTGACATGTTTCCGGGCAGTCACAGCGCGCTTATAGCAGCGGCCGATGTAACAACGATGGCCTCTTACGACGTTTTTTTTTAGGGGCGAAGCTCCTTATGGCGTGGCTTGTGCGTCCCTCGTAGTACGTGACCACCTGTGGCACATATTCGAAATAGGTCAAAAATTTGACCTCCAAGGTGGTGCCGGTGAGAGATTTCTTCTGTGCGTTGTTTCACAATAAAAAATAGTGCTCAATGTACATGCCAATGGCTGCTAATGGGGAATGAGAGACAGGAGCATTCGGCTTTTAGTCGACGCGCACGCTGCGATCCCCATCAGGAGCCATTGGCATGTACATTGAGCACTATCGGACAAGAAAGGGTTGCTCTATTATACTGCTGGGTGTAAACTCCTTAGTTTTAGAAAGATTTAGCGAGCGTTGAGCCGCAGGGCCATGAGTACAATGAACTAGTATATACCATGAATGAATTCGAGGTGGTTAAAGGGGGGAAGCAGATACGAAGCGCAAGCCGTAAGAAATTAAAAACTGAATCCTCCTGTCTCTTTCACATTAGCAGCCACTGGCATGTACATTGAGCACTATCTGACAAGAAAAGGTTGCGACGTTATACTCCCTGGGCGTAACCTGCTTGGTTTTAGAAAGGTTTAGCGAGCATTGGGCCGCAGTGCCATGAATACAGTGAACTAGTATATACCATGAACTCAAGGTGGTTGAAGGTTCGAAGTAGACCCGAAGCGCAAGCCTTAAGAAAGTGTGCGTGTGCCACCTCTCGTTTAGTCCTTGGAATGTCCACTGAATGGCGGTGCTTCTATATTGGGAATATATGATAAAAAGATGCGAGATGGTGGGACTTGGAGCGTTGAATAGATGGACGAACGGACACACAGACAGACGCATGGATGGACGCATGAACGGACGCAGGGGCGGATGCATGAACGAAGCAGGGACGGGCGCACGAACAGAACGCATGGACGGTCACACTGACGGACGCATCGACGGACGAATGCTTCGCCCCACTCTCCATCATTCACTCCGTAGATATGCTTGCCATTTTTTTGTTTCGTGAATCGTCTTACGCAACAAATATTCTCTTGCGCAAAAATGTTTTCGTAAGTGAGCTTCGTGAATCCAGTCCCTAATCTTCATTTTTTTGTAATGGCACCTGCTCGTAGTCGCCCAGTCACAGCAAACTGACAATCTCGTTGTACACGCCAGAGTTTCGCTTCAGGTGCCTCAAGTTTCCCAGTTGCTCTTGCAAGCGTTCAACTACTGTAAAGGTCTCTTCATTGGACCACGAAGTACGAGTACGCATGAGACCTAGTAGAAAAAGTGGCGACACTGTTAATCAATTTGCTTCGAGGTGCTCCAACTTCTACGAAGGTGCGAGAGTTGAACTTACCGTCTGCGGCTCTCATGACTACATGTGGTCAATACGAACCATAAAATATGAAAAGTTGAAGATATTTTTCCAAAGAAAACATTTTAAACTGTATTTTATAAATGACTATTTAGTTTCTAAACCTGTTTTTCAACTGAGCTTGATTTCCTTGTTTTGCTTTCAGCAAGTTTAGCCAGGGGTTGCAGACCACACGAAATTGCGATCTTTTCCCGCGGATTGTGATAGTCTTGATCCTTATCAGGCATCACTTCGATAAAAAGCGACTGTGGGGCTATCGGATCAGGGTTAATCCAGATCTACACTAAATGTGATTAAACATGTCCTTGTGACAGTGGTATTAAAACATATATACTTAATCAAAATTATATTCTTGATCGACGCTATAATATTCATAATGAAGCTTTAGCGCACACACACACGAGGACAGAGACAATAGGGACGCAGGGACAAGCGCAGACTAACAACTGACATCATGGTGTGTACCTAAAAATAACGGTTGTACTTTTTAAAGATAGGCTGTGCCGGTCAAAACAATGAATAATCTAAGGTAGGCCCTGTGATAATAAATATTTTCTAAACAAAGTTGACAGACTGGTTAAATATGAGTGGTAAGGCAATGTTCTAAAATATTCAGACGTATTGATAATCATTTGATGCTAGGCGTAAACGCGGAATGCAATACGTCATTTGTCAAGCGTAATGTAATCATTTAAAATAAGAAGGAAAGGCCGAGTTTCCCTTCCGAACAACCCACTGAAAACTGCTTACAGTTCCTAGACATGAAGCTTATTTTTGAAAACAAATAATGTGTGTTGTAAGTGTTCCCCTAGAACAGAGAATCCCATGTTTCAATACGCTTCCGCCCATTCAAGGATTGTAAAAAACAGGATAGCTATGAGGTGTTTCAATTCAGCTCTGTCAAAAACATGCGACCACAAGTTGAAGAATTTTTTCCTAGTGCACGATGTAAAGCTCGAGAAGGCTGGATACCTTAACTTGACTGATCTAACTGTAAGCGAAAGGTTGTTAAACAAAAATAAATCCGAGAGAAAGAGGAAAGAAGCGAAGATACAGAGAAACTTTCAAAAATCTCCTACGTGCATGGTTTCTCTCAACTTAAGGAGGAGGCAGCTAAGTATGGTCAAAGTAGTATTCACAGCAATGGCTAAAGTAGGGGGCGTGTGTCTAACTGTGAATATACTGTACGAAAAAAAGACAAAGTATATCGGTAGTATACATGCTGCAAACGTGCAGATCATCAAGTGGTCAAGTGCAAAAAAAATGTAGTGTATCAGGTTCCTTTCAGGTGGGGCATGGCCGCTGGATAAATTTTGTTTTTAATCCAGCGGCCGTGTTTGTGGGCACTGTTACTTCGGTCAAACTAGGCGATGCTTGAACGTGAAATTGAAATAGCACTTGATCAATTTGAAAAAAAGGGCGGGAAACACATCTAGCATTGCATTGTGCGCATTGTTCTTTTATATCATGTAAGCATCTGTTTAATCAAACCGAAGTTCTCAATGTTGACCCTAACCAGAGAACAAGAAAAATTGTATAATTGTGGTGAATTTCTAGAATTAAATACACGTGTGTTAGTCATTCTGCAGTATCACAGATTGAAAAAAATCAATTGATGAATATCATGCGATAATACACTACATCTGTTAAAGTGTCTATTGGTTTATATTTTTTGAACGATGGCGATTTTGTTCAGGCGCAAAAATCGTGAGGTGCTGAAAAGAGTACATCATCCATTCCCTTATTGAATAAAAATCAGTTGTTAGTCTGCGCTGGTCCCTGTGTACCTATCGTCTCGGTCCTCGTGTCTTTGCGCTAATGCTTCAGTATGTAGCAAACCAACTAGCTCACCTTTCCGTATAAGGAATATTGTTCTAAACAAAGTATTCTTATAGTTCATGCCAAAGATGGCAGTTGATGAAGGTGGTGAGGATACGCGTAACAACAACAATTGCTGGCTGATGAGCTTTCTTGTACCTAAGTTAGTCAAGTACGTCCGGAGTTTCGTAGGACATTGTTCCTATTTTAAAAGATTCGTGAATACTTTCGCAACCAACGCTCGACCTCTTACTGATCTTTTGAAGAAATACGGAACTTTTACGTCGGGTTCCACTCAAGCTGCCGCTTTTGCTCCCCCTTCACGCTCTTGACAGTAGTCTGACAGTAGTCCGAGGCGATGATAGTGGTCGCGAGATCAGAAGTGTCCTAGCTTAACGCTAATGGGGACACAACCTAGTTATCAACTGCGCTACCTTCTCTTCACAGCTGCCGAGCGCAACTATTCTTTTATGTAGCCCAAAAATCTTCGTCTTGCTTGGACAGTCTCTAAGTTCTACCCATATTTATGTGGAACAAATTCCATTGTATTTACAGACAACCATGCGCTGAGCATGCTTTCGTCATAGAAGTATCCTACTGGTAGGCTCGGACACAGCGCTCGGTGATGGCAAGAGTTTACCTACACACTGACGTAAAAGTCGCGACGGCTAAATCAAAACGCAAACATCCTGTCCTCCTCCGGGCGATGAAATAAGCACAATGATCCCTGACATCGACACCAACACTGCGTATTCTCCGTTTCGCAACTGACCCACATGAGTGACGAGAAAAGCCGTATTGCATCCTTGAGTTTTGTCATAGAACGCTTCGAATCGCCACTTTCCAACCAGTCCCTTCTTTCATTCGTCCTCAACGACGGTGTATTTAGCACCAAACTGTTTACCCGGATGGACCAGCCATGCTGCTTTTCATTGTGAAGCTCATTCGCTTGGCAGGTCTACACGAACTTTATGATTTTCCTACTGCCGATCACATTCGTGTGTCACTCTGTTATGACCGAATTTACAGAAACCTGTTTTGGGCAGGGCTTGCATGCTTAATAAGAAGACACGTTGCGGCTTGTGAGAAATATCAATGCCACAAAACACCGTCGACACCTCACACCGGGCACCTTACACTACTTGATATTCCCTCAGAACCATTCTTCCACTTTGCCTAAATCTACTTGGCCCTATCCTCTTGTCTTCCTCTGGCAACAGGAGGATGCTGTGGCCACAGACTACGTCACGTGCTACGCCATTCCACGAGCTCTTCTAACAAGGTGCGCCATGGGTGTCACGGACTTCCTTTAATATGATGTGATTTTGCAACATGCAGCTCCGAATCAGCTCCTTACAGACCATGGCTGCAGCTTCGCATCGAAAGTCATAGCCGACATCTAGTCATCGTGTGAAACTACGCACAAGCTCACTACGTCATACCATACGCGGACAAATGGACTCACGGAGCGTCTTAATCAAACACTTACAGGCATGCTCGATAAGTATGTTTTTTCAAACCACCCGGATCGGGTTCTTGCTTTACCCAACGTCACATTCGCACGAAATGTGACATGATGCATTTCGCGACGACGACGTTGCTTAGCTAGCGGAACTAGTGAAGCTAGTGGAGCTAGCGAAACAGCCGCGAGCGCTTCATCAATGGCCCAATATACTCCAGTGTAGCGTTGACGCGCGCGCGCGCTGGGCACAGTGACGCTACGTTAACGAAATGCGAGCCCTCTATAGTCTGACGCAAGGCGCGACCAGCGTCCATCGGCGCGGCCCAATGGCAACCGCCGCAAAATGCGACATGCTGCATTTTGCGCCGACGTGCTACCCTGACAACAATGCGTCCCCATTTTTGTGACGGAGGGACGTCGGACGTGCTGAAACGTGCATGCGTCAAAGCACTGCAGCGTGGTGTGCGTCTGCGAGTATATGGCAGAACAAGTGCCTGGCGTGGCAACACCAGCGTGACGCGACAAAATGAACGCCGGCGAGCACGTGCACTGCGTCATGTCAAAATGTATTGGCGCCTTGACTGTGGTGTGCAGTCATGTTCTCACATGACACTTAGGAAGCGCGGAAGCTTGGGCAAGTTGGTAGGCTCTTTTCGCTCTTTTCGCTCTTTTCTGTCCTTGTTTTTTTCGCATCCGTAGGTAAGAAGTAACTACTTCTAGGTTGCGCTGTTCGTGCGTTCAGTCACTCACATGACACGAATCTCATGATTATCATGTTTGCACCAGTCTCATAGCTTTGTCATCTATTGGCGTCAGGTAATACCCAATTTGGTATATGTGAAGCTAGCGGAACGGCAGTGAGCGCATCATCAGTGTGGCATTTAGTCATCTTGTTACATGACATGCATGTCATGATTATCATGTTTTCACCAGTTTCATACTTCGTCATCCATTCATGTCCTGTAATACCAAATTTGGTACAGGTGCCGCTAGCGAAACAACTGCCAGCGTATCATGAGCGTGGCATGTAGTAAGTTGTTACATGACACGCATCGCATGATCATCATAATTGCAGCAGTCACATACTTTCACCATCCATTCACTTACTAAATACCAAATTTGGTATATGTGACTGTAGCGAAACGGCCGCGAGCGCGTCATGAGCGTGGCATGTAGTCATGTTGTTACATGACACGCATGTCATAATTTTCATGTTAGGATCTGTCGCTTGCGTTCGCCATGCCTTCATGCCATACCATACCAGTTTTGCAAAATGCAATGTGAACGAAATCACCGCTAGAGCTGCAGGACCATGAAAGTCAATCATGACATTCATGGCATACATGTCTTGATTTTGATGTTATGACTAGTCAAATATGTTCTTCATACAGTCATGTTATGCCATACCAAGTTTTGGTATTGATACCATTATCGAAAGGGCCAGGAGAGCGGAATGTCGCAGGCGGCTAGACAGATAGATAGATAAATAAATAGATAGATAGATAGATAAATAAATAGATAGATAGATAAATAGATAGATAGATAGATAGATAGATAGATAGATAGATAGATAGATACGCTCAAAGTCGCTGAAGTTTACTAAGAAATGCTTCGCATTTATTAACGTGATTGCTGAAAGAGTGTGAAAAACCTATGACATAGTGAGTCGGATGACCACAAGCTTTTACCGAACACACTTTGGAATAGTTACGTTCGTTTTTTAGCATTTATTGAGACATTCTCGGTTGTTATTTTTTTCCTATGAAAGCCACATGCAAAAAAAAAATGGCAGCATATCCACGGAGTGAATGTGGAGAGTGGGGCGAAGCATTCGTCCGTCCATGCGTCCGTGTGTGTGACCGTCTATGCGTCTGTTCGTGCGCCCGTCCCTGCGTTCGTTCATGCATCCGCCCCTGCGTCCGTTCATGCGTCCATCCATGCGTCTGTCTGTGTGTCCGTTCGTCCATCTATTCAACGCTCCAAGTCCCACCATCTCGCATCTTTTATCATATATTCTACATATAGAAGCACCGTCATTCAGTGAACATTTCAAGGACTAAACGAGAGGTGGCACACGCACACTTTCTTACGGCTTGCGCTTCGGGTCTACTTCGAACCTTCAACCACCTTGAGTTCATGGTATATACTAGATCACTGTATTCATGGCACTGCGGCCCAATGCTCGCTAAACCTTTCTAAAACCAAGGAGGTTACGCCCAGCGAGTATAACGTAGCAACCTTTTCCTGTCAGATAGTGCTCAATGTACATGCCAGTGGCTGCTAATGTGAAATGAGAGACAGGATGATTCAGTTTTTAATTTCTTACGGCTCGCGCTTCGTATCTGCTTCTCCCCCTTTAACCACCTCGAATTCATTCATGGTATATACTAGTTCATGTATTCATGGCCCTGCGGCTCAACGCTCGCTAAACCTTTCTAAATCTAAGGAGGTTACACCCAGCGAGTATAATGTAGCAACCCTCTCTTGTCCGATAGTGCTCAATGTTCATGCCAATGGCTGCTAATGGGCATCGCAGCGTGCGCGTCGACTCAAAGCCGAATGCTCCTGTCTCCCAATCCCCAT
Organism: Rhipicephalus annulatus; assembly: GCA_013436015.1. Classification (NCBI taxonomy): domain Eukaryota; kingdom Metazoa; phylum Arthropoda; class Arachnida; order Ixodida; family Ixodidae; genus Rhipicephalus; species Rhipicephalus annulatus. The sequence continues at coordinate 13,516 of WOVY01008012.1, forward strand.
TAGCAGCCATTGGCATGTGCATTGAGCACTATTTTTTAGTGTTAAACAACGCACAGAAGAAATCTCTCACCGGCACCGCCTTGGAGGTCAAACGTTATACCTATTTCGGGTATATGCCACTGGTGGTTACGTACTACGAGGGATGCACAAGCCACGCCCTAAGGAGCTTCGCCCCTAATATTTTAGCGGAATATTTTACACGCACGGGATTGACTGTGCGCCTTCTCGCTCCACAGAGCATGGCGTTGATCGCTCGGCCACGAAAGCGCACGTCATGCAGCATACCAACGGTGAGCTATTTATGTACGTCATTTACGCTGGTGGTACATGCCCCAGTCTCGGTGCCTCTGCATTAGCAGCGGGATCACGTGACGGGTGCGTTCGGTTAGCGTCTCGTCGCGATGCATGCACTCGTCTTGAAAGGTGTCGTTTGTCAAGCGGAACGTGGTCGCTCTTGCACGCGTGCGCGTCCCTTGCGTTGGTGATGCGTGAATACCCTGGGCGTTACCAGAACGATTGTGTCGAAGTTAGAGAGCACACGAAGTTGGTTTCACTCACTGCAGTGACCCCTTTTTGATAGTAGTGTGCTGTTCAAAACAGTTCAGTGAAATTGTGAGTGAGCTCACGTTCATCATGTTCATACCCGTGCGTACGTGTTGTGCGCCCTTTGTGTTTGAGCAGAGCTTTAGGTGTGAAGCTGTAAGCATTGTCAGCTCGGGCTCCTCTGGCGTATGGTCTTTCCATGCGTTTGTTCCTAAGCAGTCTGCTGCATTTATCGATCTGCTTGTCGTTCTTCGCGTAACGTTTTAATTTGTTGCTATCGCAGTCATTGCTTCGTCCTCGCGGTGAAACCGCTACTTTTTTGCTATATCAAAGCAGCGGCGTATTATTCGTATGAAGAACATCAATTTTCTCACCGTAATCACCTACCTCTACTATGTAAAACATTATTCATATAGGTTTCCTAATTACTGTTCCAAATCACGTACTTATTAAGTTCAAGAAGCCTGCTGCTAAGGACGAAAGAATTGTATACCGTCAAATGAAATCAGATATTCCTGATTGTTGAGAGCTTTGGGCACATCTATTGATGCACCGGGTATAATCAACTTTTCAAGCTGGTTACAGCAGGATGGAAGCTACAAAACTGTGCTAGTCATGCCCTTGTGGAGCAAGACATTGCGTTGCTTGTAAATGCCTTCTAATTAAAAATTTGACACAAATACGTTTGTGTTGACGCGTGCTATGCTGCAGCAATACATAATGCGCGAATCATAATTGTATTGTGCGTATTATGTCTTCATTTTGCGCAATGACGGGAGCCGCTAGTTGTGATAATAAAGTGAGAGTGCTCGTAGTAGCCAGACATTATGCTTTCACGCAAACTCACCCTTCCGACTTGACCACTTTCATTACACCAATACATGAAATGTGGAATCTTAAATAACTTTTTGTTATCGGCAACTCAGGAGAAGCGTCGGCGATCAGGTCCTTCTTTTTCTCCTTTTTGGCAGAGTTGTTGCTAAATGCTGAGAGCGTCGGTCACTGCCATCGTCTTATTTTACCCGCCCAACAAAGGAATGCTTCGTGTAAACCCGGCGGATGAGGTTGCGCGACTCAATAGATGGCGAGGAATTGTCGCTTTTCCTGTTGGCTAATCAGCCATTTAATCACAACAGTGCTGGAACTAGTTATTGAGATGGAGTGTATATGTAACACAATAGGGAGGATACTGAGAGAACTTATCGGTGGCAAGAAGATAGTATATAGTTACATCTGTGCCAAGAAAATATAAATCAAGGCCAGCTCTATAAACGTGATCGTACTGATTACCATTTTCACAAATAGGGTTTTGAAGCTGCACATGTTATACTGTAGAATAATCTATGTATGTGATTGACAAGTTGTTCGTGCAGGGCGTTGTGGATGAACGGTTCGAGCCCATTGTGGGTAAATTGCAAGTGTATTGTGCTTAAGTCTTACAAGGAATATACAGTCCTTCTTCGACACTAAACTGATACTACAAAAGCCATTGTAATAGGCATCGTGCGGATAGTTCTAAATTATAACTTTTCACACAATTCACACACTATTGTCAAAGAACCTTTGTTACCCCATTACAACTATATTTCCTGAACACCAAGTTGTATTGAAGTGTCACACTCGAATTACAAGCAGTCTCCAAGGAAATAATTTAAACTACGTGCGCCTCGACAGAACCGTGGCTACGGTGCTCGTCTCATGACCCGAAAATCTCAGGATTAATGCCGGTGGCAGCTGTCGAATTTCTATGGAGGCTAATTGGCAGGGGACCACGTCGGTGCGATGTCAGTGCACGTAAATGAACACCAGATGATGGGAATTTCCGGAGCCCTCGACTACGGTGCTTCTCATATTCATAACGTAACTTTACGAAGTATAACCTCATACACTTTTATCATTTACTATTTAGGCTACCATATTTCGGAAGACCGAATTTCACATGTTTAAAAAGTACGTGGGAGGGCTCTAACATGCAAAGTAAATAAGAGGCTTTCTAATTACATAATAAAATGCCTAAATTTGCAGTCATATCAATGCTTCCCGGTTATCGCTATAAACAAAAGTAAGTGTTGGATTTTCGCGTCCTAGAACCACGATATCATTATAAGAACGCCACAATGAAAAGCTCCGAAACGTTCGACTGCCTAGCAGTTTTAACATGCGCCTAAATCTAAGTACTGGGGCCTGAAGCACTTGCATCTGCATCGAAAACCTGGCCGCTGAATTGAGCATTCCATTCCGCAACCTTTGCTTTGCCAGTCGAGGACCAAAACTCTTCGATTATTAGGGCAAGGAGGTTATCAATATTGTTCGCTTGGTACAGCAAAATAAAGTAACATAGCGAAGGAGATCAATTCAGTCATTGCCATCAAGAATGACACCTCACGTGATACCTTCAAGGGAGATATTACGTAGAACAAAGGGTGGAAACTATAACGTAGGTTAGGGGGAAGGGGTATGGAAATCTTTTGAAAAGCTGCATCACTGAGAGGTCCAGTTGCCTAAAAGTTTTGATGGTACTACTAAAAAAAGAAGTCAACGCCCTTGACAAATGACATTGTTGGCTGTTTAACTGTGATGCTTGGTGTAGGCGCGGTGTTTTGGTATTTTTCAGTTTTTTCGGAGATTGCGCTCATAATACAAAAATTATAAAATTTAAAACACACACGCAAACACACGTATGTAAAATGAATAATTTCTGCTTGTTTCTGGCTAATCCGAAAAATGCTTGCGTTCGCCTATTGCATGGTAATAAGAACTCTAATAATTTTTACGAACGTTTTCTTGAGAGTATTTCTTGGCAAGAGAGACTTTTTTTGCACGTGCGTAAGCGGTTTGGGAAGGTCAGCACGGCTCTACGAAAGCAAAGTCAATCTTAGTAAGAACATAGGAATGATAAAATCGTCAGTCTACTGCGACACAGACAATGGCCCTACAACAATGAATCATCGCGAAACGACAATGAGCAATAAAGACGTCAACATGTGACCTATGCTTTCTCCTAAACGACTTAGAAATATAGGTGAATAGCAAAAGGAGGCGCATTGTGAGAATTTTCTATCGACACAGGGAGAGTCGCCACGTGCCCTACTGTTCTAAAAAAGACTTGAAGAAGTATGCTGAATTAAATTATTTCGGCCAATATATTGGGATCTGCTCATATCTCAATGTTGAATAACATTAAGATGAAGCCAGGCCTTCTTGTAGACTTAGGGTTGTCTGAATAAAGGTAGTGATTTTTCTTGCGAGAGTTCCTTTTTTCATAGACTTTGCCTGAATAATGCAGAATATATATATCCTAATGTTATTCAACATTGAGATATGAGATGAGCAAGATCCCAACATATTGGCTGAAATATTCTGATTCAGCATACTTCTTCAAGTATTTTTAGAACGGCAGAGCACGTGGCGACTCTCCCTGTGTCGATAGAAAATTCTCACAATGTGCCTCGTTTTGCTATTCACCTACGTTTCTAAGTCGTTTAAGAGGAAGACGCGGTCTCATGATGACGTCTTTTCATTCTCATTGTCTTTTAGCGATACCATCAATGTTGGACGGCTATTGCTTGTGTCGCAGTAGGCTGACGATTTTATCAGTCCAGTGATCTTACTAAGATTGACTTTGCTTCCGTAGAGCCCTGCTGACCTTGCCAAACCGTATACGCACGTGCAAAAAGAATTTTCTCTTGCCAAAAAATACTTCTAAGAAAAGCTTCGTAAAATCATTAGAGTTCCTGATACCATGCAATAGGCGAACGCAAGCATTTTTTGGATCAGCCAGAAACAAGCATAAATAATCATTTTATATACGTGTGTTTGCGTGTGTGTTTTTAATTTTATGTTTTTTGTAATGTGAGCGCCACCTCCGAAAAACTGAAAAATACCAGAACACAGCGCCTACACCAAGCATAACAGGTAAACAGCCAACGATGTCAATTTGTGAAGGGGGTTGACTTCTTTTATTCCTACTACCATCAAAACGTTTAGGCAACTGCACCTCTCAGTGATGCCGCTTTCAAAAGATTTCATGACCCTTTCTCGTAACCTACGTTATAGTTTCCACCCTTTGTTCTCCGTAATATCTCCATTTAAAATATCTCGTGAGGTGTCATTCTTGATGGCAGTGACTGAATTGATCTCCTTCGCTATGTTACTTTATTTAGCCGTACCAACCGAACATTATTGATAACCTCCTCGCCTAAATAATCAATGGGTATGGTCCCCGACTGGCAAAGCGAAGGTTGCGGAATGGAATCCTGGATTCAGCGACCAGGTTTTCGATGCAGATAAAACTGCTTCAGGCCCCAGTACTTAGATGTAGGCGCATTTTAAAACTGCTAGGTAGTCTGACGTTTCGGAGCCTTTCATTGTGGGGCCACTTATATTGATATCGTTGTTCTAGGACGCGAAAATCCAACACTTACTTTTGTTTATACTGATAACCGGGAAGCAGTGATTCGACTGCGAAATTTAGGCATTTTATTATGTTATTAGAAAGCCTCTTATTACTTTGCATATTGGAGCCCTCCACGTATTTTTTAGACATGTGAAATTTGGTCTTTCGAAATATGGTAGCCTAAATAGTAAATGGTAAAAGTGTACGAGGTTATACTTCGTAAAGTTACGTTATGAATATGAGAAGCACCGTAGTCGAGGGCTCCGGAAATTCCCATCATCTGGTGTTCATTTACGTGCACTGACATCGCACCGACGTGGTCCCCTGCCAATTAGCCTCCATAGAAATTCGACAGCTGCCACCGGCATTAATCCTGAGATTTTCGGGTCATGAGACGAGCACCGTAGCCACTGTTCTGTCGAGGTGCACGTAGTTTAAATTATTTCCTTGGAGACTGCTTGTAATTCGAGTGTGACACTACAATACAACTTGGTGTTCAGGAAATATAGTTGTAATGGGTAAGAACGGTTCTTTGACAATAGTGCGTAAATTGCGTAAAAGTTTTAATTTAGAACTATCCACACGAAGCCTATTACAATGGCTATTGTAGTATCAGTGTAGTGTCAAAGAAGGACTGTATATTCCTTGTAGTACTTAAGCACATTACACTTGCAATTTACCCACAATGGGCTCGAACCGTTCATCCACAACGCCCTGCACGAACAACTTGTCAATCACATACATAGATTATTCTACAGTGTAACATGTGCAGCTTCAAAACCCTATTGTGTAAATGGTAATCAGTACGATCACTTTTATCGAGCTGGCCTTGATTTATAGTTCCTTGGCACTGATGTGACTATATACTCTCTTTTTGCCACCGATGAGTTCTCTCAGTATCCTCCCTAGAGTGTTACATATACACTTCATCTTAATAACTAGTTCCAGCACTGTTGTGATTAGGTGGCTGATCAGCCAACAGAAAAAGCGACAATGCCTCACTATGTATTGAGTCGCGCAACCTCTTCCGCCGGGCGTACACGAAGCATTCACTTGTTGGGCGAGTAAATGAGGCGATGGCAGTGACCGACGCTCTCATCCCTTAGCAACAACTCTGCCAAAAGGAAAAAAAAAAGATCTAATGTACCCGATCGCCGACGCTTTTTTCTGAGTGCCAGATATAAGAAAAAGTGGTTTAAGAATCCACATTTTTTTCATTGGTGTAATGAGAGTGGTCAAGTAGGAAGGGCGATTTGGCGTGAAAGCGGAATGTTTGATATAAATAAATGAATATATATATATATATATATATATATATATATATATATATATATATATATATATATATATGAATGCGCACTTTTTAGTTAAATATAACTGACTGGTTACAGGTTTAATTTAAATGCATCATTCCGCCTACACCGCACCGAAGTGTCAGACATTTCCGAGTATGTGTGGCTGTGTGGTTCTTCTGATAATGTTCATATCTTATGTGGGGTTTAACGCCTCAAACAACCATATGATTATGGAAGCCGCCGTAGTGCGGGGCTCAGAAAATTTTCACAACCTGGGGTTCTTTCACGTGCACCCAAATCTGACCACGTGGGCCTACAGCATTGTTTGTTTTCAGCGAAAATGCACCCACCGCAGCCGGGATTCAATCCCGCGACTTGCGGATTAGCAGCCGAGTACCTCAGCCGCTTCATGCGATGATCTTAAGCGCGGAATTGGAACAAACTGAGTTTATTCTTGAACTAACGCTTGCACTAATAGTAAGGCTGCAGTATCCGATGCGACAAGAACAAGTGCCGACGCGCCTACAAGTGCCTTATGAGATTAGTCTATGCCTAGGGCCGCTGTCCTTGCTGGGTGAGGCGTGTGTTGCATGTCTAGGTGACCACTCTAATGTCAAAAACGACGGAGCGTCGTGCGCGGAACAACACGAGTTAGATATGCAGCCGCAAATACGCCACATCTGAGCATGTGCGACGCCAGTGATGTGCCTGCCTTGCGATTTCCATTTTTCTTTATTTCCGCGGCCGCAATTTACTCAGTTTCTACTGCTTTTGAGAGAGCGGACATAATTCGTATAATAAGTGGCTTTATCTCCCCTTTAAAAACGCGCTGTGCAGACATCCTGGTTAACTGCCTGCATAGCTTCCATTCCTGTGAATTTTTTTTTGTCACGCAGATTTATGAGCGATTAATAAAGGTGAGAATTAGTAGATACAACGTTTTAGGTGCTAATAATTGCGGAGAATTTCTTAGTAACACATGGGCAGTTTGACCGTTTCTATCTATCTATCTATCTATCTATCTATCTATCTATCTATCTATCTATCTATCTATCTATCTATCTATCTATCTATCTATCTATCTATCTATCTATATATCGTCATACCTTCCGTGGATATGCTGCCTATTTTTTCTTACGGTCAAAAGTCCAAGGAGCGCAAAAAGTCAGCATGGCCGCTCACTTCGGTGGTCGCTCAGCCGGCTGTCAGCGTAATTTGCGACGTCACATTAGAATGGTCCTGCGAAGTAACACTGAAATTCTCAATTCATTGGTTACGGAAAGCGATGCCTGGACCGATGGTATAAACGACATAACAGCCATGAAGATTCAAAGGTGAGGAACGTCTGTACATGTTTCTCTTTTACCCACATAACTATCCATTTTAACGTGGTGTGCTTATGCGTGGTGTTTGAAATCTAACTGAACTAGAATCTATTTCCTTTTTCGTCTTTGAAGAACGTTAATTAAACCCTATACAGCATTTTTAACAGAGCAATACCTTAAAAATACGCAGCCCACACTGCAATCAGCTGCAAAGGTTAACGTGAAACGTATACAGACAAACAAGATACCTTTAAATTCAGATTGTGACCTCTGCCGGTAAGCATACAAACCTTCAGACTAGAAGAGACGAAAATAATAAAGCTTTCAGTTTACTAACGTTTATTGCAAAATTTATTGGTGATGAAGATATACAATATTGTTACGTGGATGCGAGTGTATAAGTCATGAAGGCATGAGTTAGTATGAGGCACCAATTACCAGCATGTTGGGTGTAGAGTAATCAATGCAGCTGATGTAGAGCGCGTAGCCAGTTCCCGACCCGTCAACTAGCGAAGCCGATCGGTTCCGCGAAGGCGAACGCTGAAGACCTAAGCAGGGGAAAGAAAGGAGACTTTTCCGTTCGCACAGTCCACGAGCGGAGCCGTCAAGGTCGCCCCCGTTCGGAATTAGAAGGGGGAAGCTTGCTCGGAAAAGCGTCTGGCAAGAGGTAGGTCAGGCGCCACCATCTGACGTTTAGCCATTGTTGGCATGCACGCGTGTCATTGAGAATGACGTGGGGACGCGACCACTTGGCTGACCGAGACATAGTGGCGGCAGGGAAACGACCATAATGTCCCCCGCTCTTGTTAGGATGTCGGGGCGCCTCGCTGTCGCATGCACTCCTGGTGAGTGCACGGAGCCCAACGGTGTACCCACTGCTCTTAAAGAGGCTTCTAGGAAGCAACAATTAATGAGAGAACTGACGGGCTCGAGCGTGAGAACGGCTGCCCACGGAAGTCGGCCGACGGAGGCAGCACGGCCTGGCATGAAAGAGAGTGTCACACGCACAGAACCTATCTGTGTGCGTGTTTTATTTGGTAACGTGGTTTTAACCAATGTAGTACCTGTTATGAAGGTATTTCTGCGATTGGTTGTGATGATGCGAGTCCCAACATGTGATTGGTGTTTGTAAAGACTCTTTGTTCAACCGAGGGTTGCAAAGAGGATGTTTGAATTTGAAAGGAGAGCGGAGGTTCGGGCTTGGACTCGGGCAGTCGCCTGAGGCTGCAATAAAGCGTCTCTTCACCGGACTACAGCTCTTCCTTCGCGCTGCCACCATGCACTCGAGTCATCGAGGGGACCCATTCCGAACCTCAAACATCTTCCCTCCTTAGCTATTGTTGAATCTAGTCGAGGAGGAGGAAATTAACTGCATGGATTTTAAGTCTAAGAGAGACGAATATATCATTGCATGCGCGAAGTATTCTACATAATATAATACTCTCAATGGTTGTATGTCCATGGGTTATTCATAGCACACGGTGTAATAGGTATTTTAACAGAAGAAAATTTAAAATCACCACCAGAATCATAACTGTTTTGGTATTTTCATTATTAAAAAAATACAGGTGGCAACTGCTTCTCAGAACGATTAAGTCGAATAAGTGTTTTTATAGGTATTGTGTTGTCTTTTTTCCTGTAATCACATGCAATTCAAAGGCATGATAAGACTTTTTTAACTCGCAGTTGCACCACTGCCTTTAAGCATTTTTTTTTTCAGGCCTTCTTCCACGTCTACCATTCTGCTCCCTCCTCAAACAATACCAGATATTTGCACCTGTTGAAACAGTCCTAAATTTTTGGATATATTTCAAGTATTCAATCTTGTTTCTATTCTGCGTAACTGTGATTGCGCTACCGACAAGTTCATTTGTAATTGGCAATGTTGTGTTTATAAAAAGTTGTTATTCTATAAGAGTACTAGGTGTTCTACTATGGAAGAGCATAAAACCATCGCGGAGGCGTCACACTGAATGAGGCGGAATTGACAAAAAGTACGGCGTGGATGAGTTCACGTCAACGCCTGGATGATGCGATTCTACGCTACAGACTGTTACACAACAAGAGTTACAGATTCAGGTTGTCTTTCACACAAAAGCCACACAATTTAACATGCAGTTATTTTTATAGCGCAACAACGTACTTAGCATTGCTTCATTATTACAGTAACAGAGACTATCCTGATTATGGGTGTTGCAGTTGCCTTCACGCTGCTGACGTATCATTTTAGGTTACCTACTGTACATGAGCTTATTTATCTCATCGCCTGTATTAATTTTTTCTTTCATGGGAAACATTGCAGTTAGGTTCATGATACCAGACGATGGTCCGACCACATCACGAGACATTCACGATATCAATACGGAAATCCAAAACACAGACCTTCTGATTCTTATAAATCAGCGAGTCATGACAACGTCATTATCAGCGTTGGACGCCTTGGTAACGCACGCTGTGTGAGAGTAACGTTCAAAGGTGACTGTCTTCCCGCATACGTAGAGATGGGCCACTTTCGTCAACAAGTTTGACTGTTTATTCATAAACCTGTGCAATGCTTCAACTCTCAGAAGATTGGCCATGTAAAAGGTGTTTGCAGGAGCTGCACAGCATGCCCCCGGTGCGTCGAACCACAAGTGAAAGACAACTGTAGCGAAACCACACTGAAGCGTCCTAACTGTCAGGGTGCTCACAGGGCTTCTTCAAAAAAATGTGCGCACATATAAAGAAAGAATTTTCTATTGTGAAGAAAATGGTACGAGACAGCTCAACCCACGAAGAAGCTGTTGAGAAAATGCGGCGAAGACGACGTCGCCGTCGAAGGTCTTCACGTCGGACAGCGCCAACTTCAGGCAGTAAGTCGACGCATCAGAAAAGATCACCAGATGCAGTTTCCAGCACGGCAAAGACAGACGTTAGAAAAGAGCAAAGGGCAGATCATCAATATGTGGGGTTTAACGCCCAGAAACCACCATATGAATATGAGAAACACCGTAGTGGAGGGCTCCGGAAATTTCGGCCACCTTAGGTTCTTCAACGTTCGCGCAAATCTGAGCGCACGGGTCTACAATGTTTCCGCCTCCATCGAAAATGCAGCCACCACAGCCGTGATTTGATACCGCCACCTGCGGGTCCGCAGCCGAGTACCTTAGCAACTAGACCATCGCGGCGAGCAAGGGGCAGATTCGTATCTACAGAAGAGTGGCCGCCACTTACGCGTACACAACGCGCAGAAGAGCCGCAGCAGAAGACTTCTTCAGAGCAAGCTGCTGCAATGCAGGACTTGCGGAACACAGATCAGCAAGTGATAGCTCTTCTGCGACCCTAATTAACGCCATTCACTATTTGTTAAGCAGCATGCACACAACGTCAGCAAGAAGTCTATTGCAATTACTGGACGCTTTGAGTCCAGTACTCGCAGTGCTTGAGTAAATAATGGCTCACCAGCTATTGTCTTTCAGAGAAGAGGTACGAAAGGCAGCAATTCTTCAATGTTATGCCCAGGGACTGAGATCACGCATCGCCGATTTCCGTCGGTTCGCGTACACCAATACGTTCCCCTTCATTGTCATCTGCGAGCAAAATTCGCTGAGCGAAATCAGACTATCTGGTAATGAGTCATTCATGCTGTCTACAACTGCGGACAATAGCAAAGCTCTGATGTTTATTCGCCGCGACCTTGCCTACATTTATCTTTCGGTTTCACTCCACGACGGCAATCAATGTATATGTATAACAGTTAGGAAGATACCGTTACGGTTGTGGGTGTCTACCTCTTTCCGTCGACCTCATCTACATTCATCATCCGGTGTCACCCCACGACGACAATCAATGTATATGTATAACAGTTAAGAAGAGACTTACCATTACGGTTGTGGGTGCCTACCTCTCTCTATCAAGCCGTTTTGGTCATACGAGACTACAAGGCATCCTGTCAGCAACTCCGCACCCATGCATTATATTCGGCGACTTCAATGCTCATCATACATTGTGGGGAAGCTTGAAGACCAATGTTAAAGAGAGAAAGTTGGTGTCCTTTGCCTCCGACATTGAACGTTTCTTGCTAAATGACTGTAGTTCAACGTTCCTGCGTGGTTCAAGTTATAGCAGCTACCTTGACCTGGCCTTTGTCTCACGAGGCCTCCTCAGGCATGTTGAGTGCTTGCCAGACATAAAAAAAGCGTGGAAGTGACCACATTTCCACTTACGTCAAAATCGAAGGATTGTCCCCTGATAAGATATACGATAGCATTCAGCGAGTGGAGTGGCTGAAATTTCAGTCTCATATAGAAGAGCAATGTCATGCAAACAGATCCCTCGACAAAGGAGTAATCACTAAAAGCACCATACACGACAGTACTTGTATCGTCACAAGCTCGACCAAAGTAAGGAAATTTGACGTCGATTTAGAACGACTTCGTGCAATTCGACGGCGTGCTGAACGAAGATACCGACTCACGGAGGCAATGAGAAACTTATGGATCGCTTAACATATACTAAAGAAGATTCAGCACCGGGTATACAAACTCGAGTCACAACACTGGACTGCTTTTGTTGAGTTGCTAGACCCACGAAAACTTTTGTTACAATTGTGGAAGACGGTAGGAGGTCTGCGCAGAAAACCCACTGAGTGGTCACCATTCAGGACTCTCGCACTTTCTGAACAGAGACGCAGCATTGACGTGGCAGAAGACTGCCACGTCAGAGTATCTGGGCCACAAGCAGTGTCCAATAGCCTATTGCCCTCAACCAACTGTCCACAACCACTGGATTCCCGCATGGAGGATATGGCTTTTTCTATCGTCGAACTCAGAGCAGCACTAGCTTTGTTTGGACGCACGTCGGCACCAGGGCCCGATAGATTTTTTTATAGGGCCCTGTCTCATCTGGGTGAACGTGCGAGAATCCTGCTCCTGGAGTTGCACAACGAATCCTCGCAAGATGGAACGCTCCCTACAAGCTGGAAGACAAGTCACATAGTTCCACTTCTGAAGCCAGGCAAATTAGCGTTGGAGCTCTCATCTTATCGCCCGATCGCATCGGTCAGTTGTGTAGGCCATGTTATGAAGAAGATCATCTTCAGACGCCTGGAGTGGTACTTGGAGTGCAACAACATTTACCAGATTACATGGCAGGATTTCGGCGTGGTCGATCCTAGATAGATTCACAACGTAGTTGACCTGGTCACTTAAACCAACACGAGAAAGGCCGTAAGCGTCTCTGCGCATCTTCGTTCCTAGACATCAAATGGGCGTATGACAACGTTACGCATGAAGCTGTTCTCACCACTCTCGAAGATGTAGTAGTCGGTGGTCGGATGTATCAGGGGATACGCAGTTATTTGTCAATGCGATCCTTCTTTGTTAGCACTGAACATGTTGAGCACTGTGAGCACTAAAGCGCTTGGCAAGGTACCTGAAATTGTGGTTATGAAAAGGAAAAGAAGAGAAAAGTGAGCCCCGTAACTGCCTACATCTGGTGCAAAACCTCAACAGTAGCTCACAAGGGATGTGGGTAAGGAAAGATTAAAAGGGTAGGATTAAAGGTATATATATATATATATACATATATATATATATATATATATATATATATATATATATATATATATAGAGAGAGAGAGAGAGAGAGAGAGAGAGAGAGAGAGAGAGAAATGCGCAGGCACAACGAGCGACGACGAAAGTTGAGAGAAGATAGGAAAAAATAAACATGGTCACAGGAGTCGGAGGACAGGGAAGCACTGGCGAGAGCTGTTGTCGGCGACAGGAGATGGTGCATCTCGTCGGAGATCGCGAGGGCACAACCGGTCGGCACGGATTTCACCGAGCGAGTCAATGCAGTGACCATAGTACGGTCTCGAATTCGACTATACTTGAAGAAGGAAACGACAGAAACTGATACGCAAAGAGCCAATCAATGAGCTAGCACTGCGAGGCAATGTACAGGAATTGAGAGTCTCGCTTCAGAACAGGTATTCAACTCTTATCAAGGAAACCAGCTTCAGCGTAGACGCAATCAATATTAATCTGACGAGTATCATTACGGAGTGTGCATTATAAGCTTGAGGTGCGGTAGTTAGACAATACACAGGCAAGCTGTCCAAAGAAACAAAGAATCTCAATAATTAGCGTGAAAACATGAATGCCTCAAGCACAACAGACAAAATAGAGTTGGTAGAACTTTCGAAGTTGAATAATAAGCATAATGTGTCCGATGTAAGAATGTAAAACATAGAGAAAATGAGCCCGCTTCGAAGAACGAAGGAAGCGTCAAAGATGTGAAGAGAACCTTGGGATAGGCAAAAACGAGATTCATAGTGGGCAGCGCACAAAAGGAAACACACAAGAGAAGGAATCAGGACAAGCCTGATTCCTTCTCTTGTGTGTTTCCTTTTGTGCGCTGCCCACTATGAATAAGTTCCAACTCGCCCGCCTTTCTGTGCAAAAACGAGATGTATGCATGAAGGGACAAAGAAGGCAAACTAAGTACCAATAGGAATAGGGTAGGTAAATTAGTAGAGGAGATTTACAAAGATCTGTACAGTAGCCGGGAAAACCACGACCTTAATATAAGAACTAGCAGTAGGCCAGATGACACCCCATCAGTAATGATAGAGGAAGTCAGAAAAGCGTTGGAGAGCATGCAAAGAGGCAAAGTTGCTGCTGAGGTTCGGTTAACATCAGATCTGCTGATAGATGGAGGGCAAATTGTGTTAGAAAAACTAGCGACCCAGCTTACGAGGTGTCTCTTGACGGGAAAAGTACCAGAATCTTGGAAGAATGCTAACATCATCTTAATACATAAAAAAGGAGATGACAAGGACTTAAAAAGTTGCAGGCCAATCAGCTTGCTCTCCATAGTCTACAAGCTATTTACAAAGGTTTTGCTAACCGAATTAGGACAACATTAGAAGTCAATCAACCAAAGGAACAAGCGGCATTTCGAACAATCGAACACATTCATACTATCATTCAGGTAATAGAGAAATGCTCAGAATATAACCAACCACTATACATAGCCTTCATAGAGTACGAGAAGGCGTTTGATTCAGTAGAAATATCAGCAGTCATGGAGAGACTGCGGAATCACTGCGTCTATGAAGCATATATTACCATCCTGGAAGAAATCTACAGACGATTAACTGTTACCATAATGCTTCATAAACAAAGCAACAGAATATAATCAAGAAGGGTGTACGGCAGGGGGATACAATCTTCCCAATGCTATGTACCGCGTGCTTAGAGGAGGTTTTCGAAGGCGTGGAATGGAACGAATCACAAATCATGATTTCGGAGTTAGACAAAAAGAGCAAAAGAGTAGGTCCTAAAATTAATCTGCAGAAAACGAAAGTAATGTACAACAACCTCGGAAGAGAGCAGCACTTCGATATAGGTAGCAGTGCACTTGAAGTTCTAAAAGACTACATTTACTTAGGACAGGTAATAATTTTGGAGCTGAACCACGAGATTAAAGTAACTATAAGAATAAGAATGAGGTGGAGCACATTTGACAATTACACTCAAACACGGAGTAAGATAATAGAGGAGCGCCGACACCGCTCGTCTTGGAGGAACACATCTTGCAACGCCCCTTTATGCTTCGCAGTCCGTCGGCCAGGTGGTTCTCTAAATGGAGCAAAGTGGCTGATGAGAAGCGCTGCCCTCGACCAGAGTCACGGGTGGGGGCTCCATCCTGGGTCTGCTCATTGGTGTGTTCACCTATTCGTTTTGTCATCTGCTTGGGCATGTCTTACGTCTGCTACCAATTCGTTCCTGTAAGGAGCGTGAATAATGCAGTTTGTAGATTTACATTATTAGACAAAATGACCCGAATGTATCGTTTCACTTCTTTAATTTGAAACAGGCAAAATGCCTGACAAGACAAATGCCTGACGTCGACCACACAGAAATATACAATGCCACTGCAACGTACATAAAGATATTATATATATATATATATACTGCTAATACATGAGAGAACATTGCAGAAAGTGAGCTTTGATTTTGGGCACGGGGAGTCTCTTTTATCGCGTATAGCAGTACAGCTGCTTGCACCGATTGCTGCCGCACAATGTTCGTTGGAAGACGCGCTCAAGCCGTTGTCTTTTCTTAGATTCTTGCCAGGCAACCAACTGAAGGAGTCCTCTCGTAAGCAGGACTGATAATTTCCACTATCTAGCTGGGCAAAGAAAACATCCTCTCTGTATGTGGTTGTAGACAAATGAATGTCCTCTCATTCTTCGGCATTGGTGTATGTCTTAGTTTCCTGGCATTGGTTCGCTGACTCGTTATTGACAGCTGTTTCCGAAGCGCTTTTGCGGAAAACAAAAAGTGAAGGTACTAGAGTGGCCACGGAGGAACAAGGAACTGAAACCGTAAGACCTGCAGTGATTCCTTATGTTCATAAGGTCTCCCACAAACTGAAAAAGGTAGCAGGCCAGTATGGGGTACCTGTCGCCTTTTCCGCGCCCGTAAAACTGGCTCAGCTGTGCCCGAGAACTGCTCGAGGGGTGGAGGCGAGTCGTCAGGGATGCGGCAAGAAACATGGCACGATGTACGGGAAATGTGCCAAAGGCGTTGTTTATGAGGTTCCCTTTTCTTGTGGTAACTCGTACATCGGGACTACCGGGCGCTGCATCAATGAACGGGTTAGGGAGCATGAATTAAATGTAATGAAAGATGGCTCGGCGCATTTGCCTATCCATTGTAAAGCCTGCGGGTGTGCACCACGTTTTAACGAGGCTAAGATTCTGGGTAGAAGTAGGCATTAAACTGCGCGTGGGTTAATGGAAGCATACTACATTAAGAAGAAAGGTGAAAGTTGTATAAGCGAACCGTCGATGACGTTGTACTTATCGGAGAAGAGATTGTTCGATAGCTGGCTAGCGTGTGGCTGTGTGAAGACTGCGCATGTCTGTATGTGGTTACTTAAGTCTGGATTTGCACCCGGTCTACTTTAGTTGGAAGTGCTGCTTGTGCTTGTCGCTTAGTGTTTCTTTACTTTCTGTATGTTATTTTGCGGCCAAAGCATGTCAGTAAGCTACGAACCTTGCGTATAATGACGATTCGGAGGATATTCAAGCTGCTTGGCTTGAACTTTGGAAAGCTTTCTAGGAAAGCTCTATAAATGTACTTAATGCGAGATTAGCTAGCACTATAACTTATCTAGACAGAATTTCTCCCCCCCACTCAACGCTACGTAAAGCAGAACAGTCAAATCTTGGACTGATGCGAACGCGCAGTTAGCGCAGCTCCTGTATCTGTAGCAAATACATCCCAAATATAAAGCCGGCATACCTAAAGCGCCAAAGTCGAAAGTGACACTTAAATCACATGCTGTGGCAGGGTCCGTTAATGAACGATAGCTTTGGGTCTCCTGCCGCTAAGAACGACTGGATCAAACACCTCCAGAGCCCCGACAAGGCTCTTCAGTACCAGGCCGTCCAGGACGCCCAAAAGGTGCCTGGCTGTGCTGCGACTCTCAGTCCGCGCATCAGTGGAGCCACCGGGCCGGCGCCCGTTTGGCGTGCTCAGGCCTCTTCAGGACCTTTATGAAACTTAATCCCCTCTCACTCTCTAATAAAATCAACGCATATTGCGCAATGTAACCGCGAATTTCAGCAAAGCTGTGGCGCGAGATTCAAGGTGAGATCAATGTGACGGATATGTAAACCCATCTAGCGGGATAGCGGCCTTCATTAGGCGATGCGTGCAGGACAGGTTCATTGAGGAGAGATAAGCCATAGCTGTGAGAGTAGCCAACACGACAGCGAAAAACATGACTGATCTCCCTTTTTAGGAATAACTGTAACATGCCCCGCCGCGGTGGTCTAGTGGCTAAGGTACTCGGCTGCTGACCCGCAGGTCGCGGGTTCGAATCCCGGCTGCGGCGGCTGCATTTACGATGGAGGCGGAAATGTTGTAGGCCCGTGTGCTCAGATTTGGGTGCACGTTAAAGAACCCCAGGTGGTCGAAATTTCCGGAGCCCTCCACTACGGCGTCTCTCATAATCATATGGTGGTTTTGGGACATTAAATCCCACATATCTATCAATCTACCAATAACTGTAACACGAAAGGAAAACGTGTCTTCACTGTGGTAGTTAAGCGTTAAATTTTCATTGTTTCGCCACAAGAGGGAAGGAATGAATGATGCAGCAACAAATTGAAATTTCATGCGAACAATAGTAAGCAGCTCAAAACTTACAGTGGGCAACTAATGCAGAAAGCACGCACGCACGAAATGACCATACACAGAACGAGCGTGAAGAAACAACTGGATCAGCCCGACACTGAAAGCACGCTGCTCAAATAGAAAGACGTACGAGACGAACAAAGAAGAATACACAGGACAAGCGCGAACATCTGTCACAAACTGCCCGTCAAGGCAAGCGCTAAAGGAAACGTGAGAAGGAGGAATAAACTTTATTATTTAGAAAGGGTAGGGGAAATAGGGGAAACCAAATTTGACGGTGGCTAGGTTGGGGCCCAAGAGGCCACAACACTAGCAGACCAGTACACCAACTTGGTCTGTATATGCAAATTCTCGCTCCTTAAAGACCTCTCCCTGGCTTCCGGTGAGGGATATGGCTTCAGGAGCTCCTCGGATGAAGAGTTGTTCGGGCAGCCTCATAATTTTGTCCTGCCTGTGCTAGGCCACAGTTAATACACTTGTGTAGCGTTTCATCTTTAACTATTGCGGCCTGCCTCCTCAGGCTGAGTATACAATGAGACTGAGCCCTTCAAGTGTAGTCGCTTGGCCCGGGTTAATGCTTTATCTGGAGGTGGATAAAGCCTTCTTAGCTCTCAGTACCAGCTGAGCCGGTCTCCGTAGATGAGCGCCAGGTCATTCCGATTTGCTTCCTGGGACCGCACCACTGTCTAGCTTATGTTTCCTCGGGCTGTCTGGTGAGCGGCCTCATTTCCCGGGTTACCACAATGTTCCTCAACTCAAATGAGCTTGGTTTCTTATTGAGGTCGTGCTAATATTTGCAGTGTCGTTCTCTTTGCATGCCCTGACATATGCCTTGATAGCCGACATTGAATTCAATATAATAAATTTCGTGCCTTCAATGGTAGTTCCATTGAAGGCACGCTGTTTGAAGGCACGCTGTTCCATTGAAGGCACGCAGAAGAAACAGCATACGCTGTTTCTTCTTCGTGCAATGAAACAGCGTGCAGCTCCACAACCTACGCAGAAGAAACAGCATACGTTGTTTCTTCTGCGTCGGTTGTGGAGCTGGCCTGAATGGCTTCTGTCCGCAAAGTGCGTCCATAGCCATTAACTTCGGCAATAACACAATTCATCCCGCCGGCGTGACTGGCGTCCAGATACGCTGCTGGTTTGTTATCTAGTGCTTTTTTCAGTGCGTCCGCTCGCGCTTGCCGACGTTCTTTGTTCAGACTACCCACGTTTTTAGGCAGTGGTAGGATTTTTACCTTAGCTCTGATTTGGTCCAGTATTTTGAGCCTCAGTTAGTAGTTTTAAGTTTAAAAGCTTCAAGACGGCATGCCTTGGTCGAGTTCAAGATAGTCTATAGTCTTCACCATTGTGATGCTCGTTGTGCTTCAATTATTTTGTTTACGGTGTTGTGTACACAAAGTTCTAAGAGTGTCTCATTGCTGACCCAAGTGGGTAATCATGAGACCACTCTGTACACTGACCTAATTAATAGGTTGATTTTACTCATTGCATCACTATTGAGGTACAAGAAGGGGCATGTGTACGCGATTCTACAAATGAAGAAAGACTGCACTAACTTGCCGGCTTCTTTTTCTTGTAGTCAATGCTTTCGTCCGCTTATTCTTTTCAGGAGCCCGATGACTTGTCGTGAAGTGCTTTCCAGCGTTTTAAGGGTCTCTCGAACGAGCCATTTATCTTCTAAAAATACGCCGAGTATCCTTATGGTGGTTACTTTTGGTACTGTTTCTTTGTATACCATGATGCTAAACGTGTCTCTGATAGCTGGCGGTAGTTTAGTCGCTAGAAAAGCTCTGATTTGGCTTGAGAACATTTAGGTCCATTCAGTGCTGAGAAGGATTGTGGTGTGTCGGCTGCTTCTTGCAAAGCTTTCTTGACATTATCTGGGCTTCCTTTTCTTGTCGAAATTGTCACGTCGTCAGCATATATTGCGTGGCGAATATGCGGAATCCTCTCCAACTTTTCTGGCAGTTTACTCATCGTTCACCTAAACAAGAAGGGTGACAACACTGCGCCCTGTGGTGTACCTCGTGCTCAGAGTTTTATTACTGGACTTTGGATTCAACCGAATGGCAGAATGGCAGTTCTGTCTTTAAGAAAGGCTGAAATGTAGTTACACGTTCGCACTCCCACATTCATCTCAGCCAGATTAGACAAGACTGACTTCTGTGTTACCTGATGAAAAGCTTTTCGACCATCTAGTCCTAGTATTGTCCTGGTGGCACCGGGAATGCCTGGGTCCACGATGTCTTTTAGATGCGGAGCATCTAATACTCGAGGCTTGTAGTGCGGCGCCGTCCACAAGCTTCCTCCTCCTTCTTCCACCATCTGTGCATCCCTTCCTCCTCTACACACCGCGCGCGCTTCACTCCTCCCACCATCTGTGCACCCTTCCTCCTCTACACACCGCGTTCGACATCTACAATTCTCCTGATTCTCCAGTGGACGCGCATGCGCCGTCGCGCTTCGAGAACATTCAACAGCTGACAGTGCATGCGCCGTCGCGATGTATATATACTCAAGGTCGGCGCTCGCTCGCTCAGTTGCCGCTCGTCGGTTGGTTTGTACGGCGCGTCGACGTCCAAGGTCGCGGTGAAATGGATTCCGACGAATCTACAAACACAATGATCGACGTCCCTTCGACCAGCGCCGCCCTTTCGCATACATGTGTACGTGCTCACTCATTTAACACCCCCTCCTACAACCACGTTAACCAATTTAGCCATCGACCCAAGTAAGTCGCAATTTAACACCCCATTTCACAACCACGTTAACCAATTTAACACCTCAACAAACTAGAGACGTTACAGAAAAAGGTTCTTAGAATATTTGAAAAATTTTATGGGCTTCCTAGCGAACTACGTACTTATCAGCTCTTTATAAATCATGATCTTATTAGAGCAAGTGACCTTTACACATAATAAACTAATACTTTATATTCAGAAAAACAAACTTCATCAGCATTCAATTGACAGCTCCTGTCGATACGCTCTCCGAAATCAACTAAGACCAGTTCCCTTTTCTCGCACACGTTACGGAGAATGCCTTCTACACCACCAGATACCAACGATATTGAACAAATTCTTAACCAGTATCGACTTCGAACTGCCTGAACGTATATTCAAGAAACATGTACGAAGTATGTTGTTACACGCATAGGAATTGCTCAAACAGCACTAGCTATCTTTCGTTATCATGTTTTTTACATGTTTTCTTTCCTTTTTGCATAAGAATTGTTGTTTTGCGCATGTGCATACAAGATTTATGCGACCCTACGTGAAATTATGTGTGTATTTTGTTCACTAAAAGGAAAAGTACTAAGCTCTCATTTTGTCTTATGCATGTACAGTGAATTACGCGATATTTTTGTAAAATGCCTGCTGCTCTGGAACGGGTTCTTGGGCTCTCTCAAGATGTCTCCGACATCTTTTTCGCCTAAGGACCTCCGACTTGATGTTGTTGGAAATAAACTTGTTGGAAATAAATAAAAATTTAGCCATCGACCCAAGTAAGCCGCACTTTAACACCCCGTTAACCAATTATATGCTCCGCATCCTCCTCAGTGTTCCCCCGAGGGAAGCTGCGGGCAATTTTTTTTTATCATCCACATATTGTCTTGAGTGGACATACGTACCTTGCCTAAAGCCGAATAGGGTTGGTGAAATAGTTGATGTTCTTCAATGTGTTCATGAATTCTGGCTAAGACACGTGTTAGAGTGCCTTTCCAAAACATGGAGTCAGAGGTATTGGTCTTAAATTTCCAGCTATAATTTGTCCATGGTTTAGGAATAAAAACGACTTTGGCTTCTTTCGAAGTACTGGGGATGTTTTCAGTGTGCATATGTCGTTGTAGAGTTTAGTTAGAATTCGGATAGATCTATCATCAAAGTTTCTCAGTATCTCCTTTGTGGCACCATCTTTTCCAGCGGCCGAGATTGTCTTGTGATTTGCGAATGCTGCCCTGACTTCAGCTTCAGTGATGTCTTCATCAAGTTTTTCGCTATTGGTTCCCTCGTACGGGGCATAGGCGGCTTCGTCCTCTTCCAAATTTAGGTACCTTTTAATTAGTACATTTATGATGTCGTCGTTCGTGGGTTTGAATTTCTGTGCCAGCATTTGCGTGCGCCTTTGTGCAGCCCCTTCAGTATTGTCTGGCTCCAATAGGTCCTCTAAGAGTGACCATTGGTTTTTTGAGCCAAGCTGTCCATTAATCTTGTCACAGATTTGCATCTATTGCGTTGAACTCAGTGCGCCCGAATATATCTGTATTTGTTTTCTACTTCTACCAACTGTAGTTTAAGGCTTCAGTTCAATTTATTTTTAAGCCATTCTGCTTGCAACGTTTGTTGTTTGTCCACAAGTTGACCAGCCTTGAATCTGGCTTACGACCATCTTCTTCTACTGGGACCTCTGTAGCGGCTTCTTCAGAATCTTAAATCTGTTCTTGTCTCCACTCATCAGTATTTCTAATTTTGTCCACTGCTTGCCCGGTTCCGTTTGTACCTAAAAAGATGCCATTTAGTACGCTGAACCAGAACCTTTTTTTCTGCCATATTATGTTGCTGGAATCGTAATATCAAGTAGATAGTGGTCACTGCCAAGATTTGGCCCTGTGTTTGGCCAGGTCTTTTTTGGGATACTTAAAAAGCACGTCTGGGGTGGTATTTCTTGTGACCACTGTTACCTATCCTTGTCGGCTGTGAGGGGTCAGTGAGCAGTGTCAGTCCGTTTTTATGGGCACTGTTCAGAAAATACCACTTTTTATCGTGCTTCGCTGAAAGCGCCGCCTTGTGTGATGGACTTAATGTCTCCGAGGACTATTAGTTGTTCATTAGCAGCTTCCTTTCTTGCTTTCCAGATTATTTCTGCAAAAGGTATTGTTTT
>WOVY01008013.1:0-42246 GCA_013436015.1 Rhipicephalus annulatus
CCCCACGGAGCGAGGTCTCTCCTGCGCGTGCGCTTATCAGACTCGTAATTCGGCACAGGACGAAAGTCACTTGGCACGCTGCCACGGTCGCGATTACGAAAGGAGCACGCTGCTGACACACCACGCAGAAAGAATTGTGACAGCCGTTAGTCTTCGCTCGTGCTGTGTATGGTAATTTCGTGCGTGATTTCTGCTTGAGGTGTGCGCTGCAAGTTTTGAGCTGCTTGACGTTGCTAACGTGACTTTGCAATTTGTGCGTATTGCTGCAACAATGCAAAATAAATGCTCAACTACCTCTGCAAAAACACGTTTTGCTTTTGTGTTATACCGGTTCTGATATGAGGGGATCAGTCACGTTATTTTTTTGAGTCTGCGCATGCACACCAGCGTTGACGAGGCATGCGCCATGGCTTCTGACGGCCGAATCGCGTCCACAAGGGTGGCCAAAGTGACCTATAATGTCAAAAAGTCGCAGATGTTTCCCCCAAAGAAAGCGGTGGGTGAAGGCCTCTGAGATGGCCTACCAGAACGCGGCGGACAGTTTCGGAGGCCAGGGGATACCAGTTTGTTTTTTTTTTCGATCGTCACTGGAGGTGGCGTTAGGATCCAGAAAAAGCTAATGGGAACACTCTCTTCTCAAGAATCCAGTGTCAAATCAGTACATTATATGATCAGTTCGAACTGCGTTCAATCTCGTATTGTATATATATTGTGCATACCAAACGACAATTCATTATATTATAAAATAATGTCTATGCTCACTGCAATAGACCTGCTGAATATAGCCAAGCAAGTGTTCTACTTCGAAACATTAAACAAATGACCAATTTCTCGGCAATAATAGCACATGTACGAACAACTTTAGATCCCTTCAAATTGTGGCAGACTTTCTGTTCTCTTTTGTATGACGACTTTGCTGATTTATGCTACTTTCCCTTTTAGTCTGTCTAGAAATTCGTCAGTGAGCCTTTTTCAGTCTACTACGTGAGAGCTTGTTTCGTGTCCTTTACATATAGTATAATTAGATATGTAGAACCAAATTTAAACTGGATTGATAAGGCACCTTAGACATGAATGGTAAGACAGATGATACTCCACTGCTAGGTTGTTGATATTTTTTTCGTCATGGTTCTCAAATGATAGCCAATGTTCAGGAGGAGAAGTTGATGTTATCCTAGTATTTTTCCATTGTCATATACTCAAAAGGTAAAGAACAAGAGATATAGTTTATGATGTCATTTCCAAGTCAAGAAAAGCACTGTTCACAATTTTTTCTCATGCCTGGTCTTGTCCTATCTGTGACGCAGGGTCCAATGCATCGGTTGCAGCAGTACGTCCTTGCCTCCTGGAAGAGTGATCAGATGAATGATGCGGACAGTGAACTGGAATCCTTCGTAAGTTGCGACTCTGGGTCATCTACATTTTCCTCGAGCTGAAGCCCAAGGATATCGTTCTGCAGGTATGTACTCGAATGACAAGTGTGTATGACGTAAACGCCTGCAATTTAACACAGTATAATTATTTTATTGGTGTAGCACTGCTTCTAATGACACTAGCGAGAGCCAGATCCGCGTTCAACGCCCATTATCAACGGTAATAAAGACGAATTATTGCATTCTAACGTGCCATGTGGTAACTTACTCTATCGAGTTAGATTTTTATTGTAGCATTGCATATATTGGCTCATCCTTATATGTATTTCATTTCTGATGTGTATGGACCCCATGGCTTGGGCCAAGTTTGCCTGCAGTGTATTGCAATAAATATAGTAAATAAACTGTCGCTCTCCGAGCCTTGCGAGGCTTTCTTGAGGTTTCGTAGGACCCTGAGATGGTGGTTCTTCAGAGCATTACGGGTAATGTTTCAAACTCGTGTTTCTCGAAGAATGCCGAAAACACTTCCGGTCCACAGCTTCAACAATAACCAATGTCAAATCCACGGGATTTCGCACAGATGGTAGTACTAGAAGACAGGGGCATAGCCATGGGTTGGCCCACCGGGCACGTGCTTCACGCCTCCCTCTCAAAAATTTTTTTCGCCTTGGGATAGAGAGCGAAAATTGACTGTTTCAATGGGGGTGCCCCTCCCGAAATCTGGCTGGTGTCCACCCCTCTCAAAAAACAAAAATTCTGGCTACGCACCTGCCAGAAGTTACTGTTGACTAACACGAATTTTTACAGAGCTTTTTATTTTAATGTTTGTTCTGTAAGCATCATGCTGCTGATGACGGTTACAAGTTCGTGGATCGAAACTTGCGGCGTATTTGGCTTGAAGCATTGGTAAAATTTTCCACGGTGGAATCTTTTTGTGACTTCAGTATATATTTGACTCATTCATCTGCTACTTCCATTGTTCAAACAAAAGTTTTATCTTTGAAATACGGTATTCAGGTTGTAGGTTACAATTCACTCCTCCATGTACATGTCAGTTGTGATCTTCATTCTCGTACGTGCAGATGACCGCCGCTGCTTCACCTAGACTACAAAACACCCCCCGGAACCACCGAGACAGAAAAAGTACAGCGGAAGGTCCCGCTTCCTAGGAGGAAAATTCAACTACAACGGGATCCGTTGAGACTATCTTGCAATTTTCAGAACACCACAGCTGATCGGTCAGGCGACCAGGATCGTGATAACTAGCCAGTGAAGAACTTTCCGGTATCATGTGACGGTGACATATATGCCGCGCTATAGTTAGTTTACGTATTGAAACTGAACGGAAACGATCTCTACAGTGCCCTTTGCTTCTTGGTTGGATGAGAAAAGTTTTTACTTCGTTGACGATGCCCTTGCTGGGATCATATAAAAAATATTCTTTTGTGGTATATGCATTTCAAGCCTCTTTTCATAACGTGAGTCGTGGGGCTGCTGGCATTAGGAATAGAGAGCAGTGCCAAAGGCAGGCAGCCATCTATCTATCTATCTATCTATCTATCTATCTATCTATCTATCTATCTATCTATCTATCTATCTATCTATCTATCTATCTATCTATCTATCTATCTATCTATCTATCTAATCTGTCTGTCAATCTGTATCCCTGTCTGTCTTTCTCAAAAACAAACATGAATGTTTCACTCACACACTCAAATTTAGAGCAAGCGTGTAATAAACGCCCGTTAATGCAACACTTGTTATTGTGTAAAATCCGGCTATTCCGACGTGATCGCTTGTCCCGACCTTTTTGTAATATCAGGTCTGTTTTGAATAACCCCGGAAAGTAGCCGTGGGTACTGTGGTGATTTTGAGAATCACCCCAACGTTTTTATAAAAAATGGGACATGATTAATGGGCCTATACACCAGAAAAGCACACCTGCTGGTGTGTCCCCCGGACAGCTTCTCTTAACGTGCACAGTAAAAATTTTTGCACCCAAAAGGGTGTAAAAAGGATGCTTTTACGAGAAAGCACCCTTTGCAACACCCTTTAACACCCATAAATGGTCGATTAAAAAAAGCACCCTTTTGTTTGGGTGCTTGCCTCGATAGCACCCTAAAGTAGGCTCTAAGGGTGCTTTTGTGCCTGAGAAGGGTGTAGGTGCCGATTCATCGGATGGAATATGCAGCATAAGAAGAACACATAATTTTAATATTTGGGATTTTACGTCTCAAAAACCTCGATATGGATATGAGGTCGTCTTAGTGGAAAGCTGCAGATTTTCACCATTTGGTGTTCTTTAATGAGCGCTCATATCGCACAGTGCCAAGGCTTCCACATTTTCGCCTCCGCCTTAATTCGACTGCCACGGCAGGCATCGAACCCGCGACCTTCAGATTGGCGGCTGAGCAGCGCAGCTACTGCACGAATATGTGGACCTTGCGTTAAATGACGGCCTAATTGACTTAGAATGTGTGAAGGTGCTCTCCGAATACAGCAGAATGTCAGCAGAAGCAAATCGCGTTTCATCTATAATGGCAATTAACTGCAATCCATGTTACGAAAGCTTTCCTTAGCGTTGGTTATAAGCTACATGTTTGCTGTGGATTATATACAGTGTAAAGAAGCTTCCGAACACTGAAATCGGTGGAACTCTCAGGTGCCTTCTAGTGGGTCTACCCAAAAGGGATGTCGCTCGCGCTGAGAGCCCGTGCTTGGCCGTGACTGTCGCCATTGTGCTTTGTGCTTGCTCACTGTGGACTGGCTAATAAACGCCTTGACATTTTGGTGGAGAGTGTTGTGCCCTTCAAACATCATCGATTCACATTCGATGCCCTTGGAGCTCAGATCCCGTACCGTGCCTTCAACCATGCAACAAGACGCCGCCCAGCAAACGCTTCCTCCTGCGCCGACGCCATGTTCCGGTGTCCCCCGCATCCGCGACCCACCTGTCTTTACCGGCGCGGATGGCACCGACGTCGAGGACTGGCTCGCCATGTACGAACGCGTCAGCGTCCCCAATCATTGGGACGAGGCAGGTAAACTCGGCAACCTGGTTTTCTACCTCGCGGGTGTGGCCGGCATGTGGTATAACAACCACGCGTCTGATTTCGCAACCTGGTCCGATTTTAAGACCGCTATCACCAACGCTTTTGGCCGCCCTGCCGTTCGTAAGCTGCAAGCCGAGCAGCGCTTACGCGAACGCGCTCAGCAGGCTGGTGAATCATTCACCAGTTACATTGAGGACGTCCTGGACCTATGCAAGAAATCCAACGACAGCATGTCCGAATCAGACAAGATCCGGAACGTCATGAAGGGCATTGCCGATGATGCCTTCACGATGCTGCTTGCCAAAAAACCCAGGCACAGTAGCTGAGGTCATCACGCTGTGCCAGAGCTACGAGGAGCTCCGCCGGCAGCGTTCGATGACCCGTCGCTCCACACCACGAGATGCAGGGCTTGCAGGCTTGGAGGCGAGCTGTGACCAGGTGGCACTGCTGGCAGACCTCAAGTCCTTCATACATGAGGAAATCACACGGCAGTTCTCTCTCCTGCCCTTTGCCCACCCACCGGCTGCTCAACAATCGGCCACTACCATTCCCCCCCCCCCCCCCCATCCGCCGAGCGATTGAGCAGGAAATAGCGGAGGTCATGCCTGCGTACCATCCACAACAGATTCCGGCTCCTGTACCCCCCAGTTACGCCCAAGTGGTCGCCAGGCCGCCTCCAGTCGTTCAAGCGCCCGCCCCAATGACTTACGCCGAAGCTGCCGCACGACCTCCATCCTTTGCAGAGGGTATGCCGGCTACGTATGTTGACGTGACCTCTCAGACTCAGCTCCAGCACCCCCTGCAGCCTTTCCAGCCACCGTTTCGTCCATCGGCTCTTGCGTCATGGACGAGACCTACCCCGGCGAACCGATGGCGCACATCCGACAACCGGCCCATTTGCTTTGCCTGCGGTTACGCCGGCCACGTAGCACGTTATTGCACTCGCGTACAGACGCCCCATATCTCGTCGCCTGTTGCTGGCCAGATCAGGCGTACCTATCACGAGGAAACGCCGTCTATGCCACCGCCAACTCGCCTAGCTTCATCTTCTCGTAGGTCACCGTCTCCACGACGTCGTTCCCCGTCCCCCATGCGGCCAAGTTCAGCTGCTCACGAGCGGGAAAACTAGCCGTCGCAGTCCCCGAGGCAAGGACTGCGATGCTATCGCATTGTGAAAGCCCTCAGAGCCGCCCATCTAATGTCATTGACGTGCTTGTGGACGGTGTTCACGCATCCGCTCTTATTGACACAGGAGCTGCAGTATCCGTTATGGACGAAAAATTTTGCCGCTTGCTTCGTAAAGTGACGACGCCAATTTCTGGATTGTCCCTTCGTACCGCCGGTTTGCAGCGTATCCATCCTACAGCAGAGTGCACAGCTCGCGTTGTCGTTCAGGACGTTCTGTATGTCGCCCAATTCATCATCATTCCCGCATGCTCTCATGACGTCATCCTGGGGTGGGATTTTCTCTCCCGCAACGACGCCGTCATCCATTGTGCCGCCGCCGAAATTGAACTCTCCCCCTTCTCGCATTTGACGCCAGAAGACAGTTCTTCAAAAGTGAGCAAAATTCTCGTGAAAGACGATACCATAGTGCCTCCAAGCTCTACGATGGGTGTATCTGTCTACTGCGCTGGACTCTGCGACACAATTGCACTCGTTTCGCCATCCGACCGTGCTTGCCGAAGGAAAGAGTTGCTAGTACCTTTCGCGACCATGCAAATCACCCAGGGCAACGCCTCTCTTTTCGTGACCAACCCATCCCCGTACACTGTTACCTTGGTTCGAGGGGAATGTCTCGGCAGAGTGGAACCAGTGGATAACGCACAAGTCCTGGACGTACCTGATGACTCGCGTTGTCCCAATTTGCGTACCATCAGTGCTGTTTCCACTTCTGATTCATCATCTCCTGATGTATTTGGCCCTTACATTGATGACAACCTCACATCGGTACAGCGTTCCCAGCTTCTGAACCTGTTGCGAGAATATCGTTCTTCTTTCGATGTCGGGCGAAGTTCTCTCGGTCGTGCGTCCGCTGTTACGCATCGTATCGACACTGGTGCCCATCCACCATTACGGCAACGTCCCTACCGCGTGTCGCCTGCTGAACGTCGGGAAATTAATGAGCAGGTTGATGATATGCTCAGACGCGACGTTATTCGGCCCTCGGACAGTCCATGGGCGTCTCCTGTTGTTCTTGTTGCGAAGAAAGATGGTTCTGCGCGGTTCTGTGTGGACTACAGACGGCTCAATAAGATCACTCGCAAGGATGTTTACCCACTGCCGCGCATCGATGACGCAATTGACAGCCTTCACGGAGCCGAATTTTGTTCTTCTCTCGATCTGCGCTCGGGGTACTGGCAAGTACCCATGGCTGATGACGCTCGACCGAAGACTGCGTTCATCACACCCGACGGCTTGTACGAATTCAACGTCATGCCGTTTGGTCTATGTAATGCACCTGCGACCTTTGAGCGCATGATGGACACCGTTCTCCGCAACTTGAAATGGCACACGTGCTTGTTGTGTTACCTCGATGACGTTGTTGTGTTCGCTCCAGATTTCTCCACGCACCTCCAACGTCTGAAAGAAGTTTTTGCACGTGTCAGCAATGCCGGCTTGCAACTAAATCTGAAGAAGTGCCGCTTTGCAGCACGGCAACTCACCATCCTTGGGTACGTCGTGTCCAAGGATGGCATTCTTCCTGACCCAGCCAAGCTTCGGGCCGTGGCCGAATTCCCCAAACCTGCGTCCGTCAAAGAACTGCGTAGTTTCGTGGGCCTGTGCTCATACTTCCGACGCTTCATACGAAACTTTGCCACGATCATATCACCGCTGACGAAGCTCCTTGGAAGTAACGGGTCCCTCAATTCGTGGTCGTCTGAGTGCGACGACGCGTTCGCGAAGCTCCGCCATGTGTTGACGTCTCCTCCCATTCTACGCCACTACGACCCTACGGCCCCGACGGAGGTGCACACAGACGCCAGCGGTGTAGGCCTCGGCGCTGTCCCGGCGCAGCGCAAACCCGGATTCCCTGAATATGTCGTAGCATATGCAAGCCGTACGCTCACGAGAGCTGAGACAAACTACACCGTCACGGAGAAAGAGTGCCTGGCGATCGTCTGGGCTCTTAGAAAGTTTCGACCGTATTTGTATGGTCGCCCATTCGATGTCGTCACCGACCATCATGCACTATGCTGGCTTTCATCATTGAAGGATACCTCAGGCCGTCTCGCCCGTTGGGCTCTTCGTTTACAAGACTACGACATCCGCGTGCTGTACCGCAACGGACGCCAGCATGCTGACGCCGACGCCCTCTCGCGCTCCCCTCTGCCTGAAGATGATGTGCTCTGCTCAGTATCCTCGGCTGCTGTTTCTGCCATTGACGTTGACATAATCGCTACCGAACAGCGAAAGGATAATTGGATCGGCCCGCTGATCGACTTGCTCTCTGATCCATCCACAACGCCATCCACGCGTGCCTTGCGTCGTCGAGCTCGCCATTTCACCATCCGTGACGGCCTTCTACACCGACGCAATTACGACACCGATGGCCGACAGTGGTTACTCGTGATACCCCGCAGTCTGCGGTCAGAGATATGTGAATCCTTTCATTCTGATCCGCAATGCGCGCACTCTGGGGTATTAAAAACCTACCATCGCATTCGGCAACGCTACTTCTGGCGCGGGATGTACCGCTACGTGCAGCAGTTCATTCGCTCCTGCCTCGCTTGCCAACGCCGCAAACCGTCAGCACACACGTCGCCAGCCAGTCTGCAACCGTTACCTTGCCCTGAGCGTCCGTTTGGGCGCATAGGTATCGATTTGTATGGACCACTTCCTCTGACGTCGGCTGGTAACCGCTGGGCCATCGTCGCCGTAGATCATTTAACGCGATACGCCGAAACCGCCGCTATCCCTGCGGCTACTGCGCGTGATGTCGCATCCTTCCTACTGCATCGATTCATACTGCGCCACGGTCCACCTCAGGAGCTTCTCAGCGATCGAGGCCGTGTCTTCTTGTCAGAAGTCGTCGAAGCCATTCTCACAGAGTGCCATTCTGTCCACCGCAAAACTACTGCTTACCACCCGCAGACGAATGGTCTCACCGAACGCTTTAACCGCACCCTCGGCGACATGCTTTCGATGTACGTCGCCGCCAACCACACGAATTGGGATACTATACTGCCCTTCGTCACATACGCCTACAACACCGCCCCTCAGAGCACAACCGGGTTTTCACCTTTCTTCTTGCTGTACGGAAGGCATCCCTCACACACTATTGACACAATACTCCCGTACAAGCCGGATGCATCTGAATGTGCACCTATTTCTGAGACAGCCAGGCTTGCTGAAGAGTGTCGAGAGCTTTCCAAGACATTTACGACGCATGAGCAAGAGCGGCAGAAGAGTATTCGTGATGGCTCCGCCACTTCTGAGCCCACGTTCCTTCCTGGCTCTCTTGTATGGCTCTCAATCCCGACCTCTGTAGCTGGCCTTTCTTCCAAACTACTCCCGAAATACGAAGGCCCCTACCATGTCATCGAGCGCACATCTCCGGTCAACTATCTGATCGAACCAATTGAACAAACTTCGGACATGCGCCGTCGCGGGCGCGACATAGTCAACGTGGAGCGCCTGAAGGCTTACTATGATTCGCTCATAGTGACAAGCTGTTAGGTCGCCAGGCGGCTCCCTCTTCGACCCCGGGGTAATTGTAAAGAAGCTTCCGAACACTGAAATCGGTGGAACTCTCAGGTGCCTTCTAGTGGGTCTACCCAAAAGGGATGTCGCTCGCGCTGAGAGCCCGTGCTTGGCCGTGACTGTCGCCATTGTGCTTTGTGCTTGCTCACTGTGGACTGGCTAATAAACGCCTTAACAACAGGAACATAATGTTCGCCCGAGTATGGGTGTGTGTGCGTGAGCCTGTGCATGTGTTCGCGTGTAAGCGTGATTGTGTGTACACCCGTGCATGTGTGCGTGCGCGTGTATGTGCGAGTCCGTGCTTGTGTTAGCGTGCCTGTGCACATGTGTACGCCCATGCATGCGTGCGTTTACGGTCGCATGTGTGTGTTGCCGTATGTGTGTATACGTATATGTGTGTGCGCCTGTGAATAAGTATGCGTGTGTATCAGCCCGTGCGCCCTCAAATTTCGTGTGTGTGTGCGGGGGGGGGGCACTGCTTCTTAGTGTTTAAGGTCCCACACCTGTTCAGACTGGGAGTCTATATGGGAGGTGGCTTAAGAAATGGCGGTGGTCAACGCACTGTACATGGACTATTCAGTACATGGAAAACAGCTGCACACTTTCGTACCAAATCATTGCTTACGAACTTGCTGTGGTAGCTAATTAGGTCCGCTGAGGCGCTTCTACGCTCGAAAACGTGGTTTATGACCAATTCACACGGAAAGCTGTCACTGCACTTATGCACAACCATCGTTTATATTAACAACGTTTAACAAGAACGTGCCCTGCCTTTGCTACAGGTGCTTAGTTAGCTCATTGGGCAACCATATGGATTATGTGCTGATCATGTGGTCAGCAAAAAGTTTGTTATAACAACCTCGGCACGTTTCGTGGTGCGTGACAAGCCTTGTAATAAACATCCGCGACTGTGGATTAATTTGTTCCAGCTTCGACTACGCATTCAGTGTTTGCGGCACCATACGCGGAATAGCCAGACACAGACAATGCGAAAATAAATTCCTCTGGAAAAAGGTGTGGCGATGCTCTCCCGCTAATGCCACCGAGGACGAAATAATTATTGTTTCTGGCCATTCCATGGTGCACTTTGTTTTCCGCAAGTTTTGCTTCACTATTTTTCGCCCACTGCAATTGAATTCCGTCAAAATACTCAAAGAACCTGAGGCTGGTAAATAATCTGCATCGCTGTGCGACTGGCTGGGAGGAGAGTTGCCGTTTACAAGGAGTCATTCCACGCCGAACGGCCGTCCGCCGTATGCGCCATAGCGTTTGCCTTTCGGCGCCGCCTTGGCGGGTTTCCCGCTCCTCCCCCCCGCTCACCCCGGCCAGCGTTGCTCCCACAACGGCGGCGTAGATAAGCGAAGAGTTGCGTCACCGAACACCTGCGTGGACAACTGCGGCGCCGCCACGCCGCCGCCAGTGCCTCCTCCTTCTCTCTCTCAACGTTGCTCCCTCTGTCTCATCGTCTTTCAAATGCGTTGTGTTGGTCTGGGGTCTTGGTCGCTGTGTGTGTTCTAGCGAACAGGCGCATATTCAATGGTGGTCACGCATGACACCGTGTTCGAAGTGACGCTCGGATTAAGGAATATTCATGGAGTGGCGGACACGGACAACATGGGCCTGTTAACGGTGAGTGTACTGTTTTCGTAGGTAGTAATCATACAGCGCTAGCTGGGCGCCTGCAGCAGCTCTACTGAAGTAGGCTGCCAACCATTTACAACAGCATGCGTTCGCGGGCCTGTTGCAGATGCCCGATTAAACGTGTGACTTAACGAGTTCACACTGCTATGCGCGATGTTGTGTAAGTGCCTGCATCACTCATACAGTGAGTGATGTGATCACTTAACAAGGGCGGGATTAGTTGCTGATCGCACATTCTCTCTACACTGCACAAAGTGATTGATATTGTTTTAAGATGTGCTTTGGGCTACATCGTAATAACATTTCTATTAATACTCAAATGTGCAATGTGCTTCTGTAGGTGTAAGCGTAAAAAAGAAAGAAAAAGCAAAAATTACGTACAGAGGCGCACTGTACAAAATGGCTTTTTTTTGCTTAAAGACGGTATAGTTGGAGGTGCTGATATGCCGCGATGCTCCCAGCACGTGCGCCTCGGTATTTTAAGCTATTTAGGACAAGTGCCACCAGCAACAGGGAAAGATGTAGCAGACTTCCAAAGGCGCGTTGTTGTGGCCATCGCCGTGCGTTGTTTTCCCTCGTTTCTGTTTGCTGTTTTCGTGCTTCGCTTTCATCTGCGATAATGTTCGGCGTTATAACAGAATCGAGAGAGTATACGTGACTGTTGGAGCTATGTGCGGTTGCTCTAGCATAAGCCATGGCTGCTGCAACGTAGTCGGCGTCCGCGCGCGTTGCCGCGTTCGAGCGCTCTTACTTGCGTGATTGTGTTTAACTGAGTATTTAGGCACGGGTTACGTTTGTAAATCCCGTAGTCAATAATCGCTAATAGCGCGCCCCTGATTGCCATCAGAGGATGGGCTTGGTTGTCGAAATATGCCAGACGCTTTTTCTGAAAGCAAGCTTTGAATTTTTTTTAAAAGAAGTAATTTAATACGTGCAAGGCAGTGCCTATTGCAGGCCCGCAACTCTTTAAAGACTGGACGAGCTATCACATCTTTTATCAAATTACAATGAATTAAGATGATTGAATTATAGATGACAAATTTCTCTGCTAGATTAGGTGCACAAAACACATGTTCGCAGCCCTACGTCTAGAAAGCAGGCAAATAGGAAGCACAGCGTCAAATTTGGATTAGATTCCATTGACGGAGCGTCTTGTGAGGGTAGAAAGAACGAGAAAATTGTTCATTTTTCATGCCCTTATAGAGGCAGTCAGAATTGGACTGATTGGTGACTTGTAATAATTCCTCAGATTGTTAGAGGCGTGATTAAAGTCAGTAAATCTTTTACTTTTTTTTGAACCTCTTCGCTAGTGCCAAGCCTAAGATCATTTGTTCTCATGTAAAAGAGAAAACAGAGATGCCTTCACTGTTTGTACATGAAAAGGTAAGTTTCTTGTGCATTTTGATTAATGTTACATGTTCTGAGCGTTGTACTTTAGGAATTGTTTTTCACACTGGCTCACTACCCTATAAGGAATTTGATTCTTAGGTGAGTTCAGGCTTTCGTAAGTGCCATTTTCGAGCTGTAGTCTTACACTTCACCTCATTCGGGAATTTGCTGTATGCTGGAAAACTCTTATCTTTATCATACGAAATTATTAGAATGTATGGGTTGTATGCTTCGAGTTCAGTGTAATGTCAATTACACGCCATTTCAAAGGATACACACTACACATTCTTTATATAAGGTGCTGCCAGAACAGCACGAACATCCTTTTAAGAGAAGTCATATTGCTCTTATTACAGGATGAGAGGGTGCCGCTGACGTCCTGCGTAGTCTACCCCCCGGCCCCAGTCTAGAGCAAGCCTACTTCCTGAACCTCCACATGGATAACCGAAAAATCTTCCGTGTCAGTAATGACGAAGAAGGAGTGACAGCACTGATGAGTTGATTTTTTTTATTTTCAGCATTGTCTACGGCCGCAAGGCCTTTAACAACCACCGTGATTGAGCGGATTTTTCTCGGCGTGAGTTTGGAGTTTATCAAAGAAGTTGTTCAGGCAGTACGACGCTGAAAATTTTAGTGTCACGATGCCTGAACAACTTTTTCTAGTGTGGTCATGGTAGATTAACAAACATTGTTATTTGTGTAAGTTATTTTGCTTACATGTAGCTGGACCATTCCATGCCAAACGTCCCAGCCACTTTGGCGACCATCTGAATTGTATTTGAAAAAAAGTGCTGACTTACTGCGTTGAAAACAGTGAACTGCTAGAATATTTCAGCGAGAAAAAAAGTTTTGTTCATGTCGCTGGCTTATAACTTCCTGGCATAATGCCATCTGTGTGCTGTTTGTGGAAAATTTCGTTTTAAACTACCGCTTATTTTTTCTAAAGCGAATTCGGTCTACCTGTTAAATAAATGTGCTTCAGTAAGGTATTTGAAGCTAAATAGTAATAGTGCAATTTTTTAGCCACATTCGCTTCCAAGAATAAAGCCAAAATGTGTTATGTTTGCATTTTTTATTGCAATATTGCACTTTGTATGAATATCTGAGCAGTGAATATTTACTCCACAGAAGGTATATTTTGAGGAAAAAATATCTTTAGACCTCTCAAGCTGCTGAAATATACGAGAAAATATCACAAATTTTACAAAATTGTGATTTTTGTCCGTATTGAGATGCAATTTGCTCCATGTTGTGATACAATGAAAACTAATCATTATACCTAAATTGTAAGAAAATGAAATTCTTTCTGTAATAAAAAACTTATCGCAAAAAGGACAGGAAAGAGCGCTGTCAACTGAATTTTATTGAAGGTGCTACGAGCGTTTTTATACTGAGCACAAGACCAGGGCTCATCTGCAACAACACATGTGTGACCATGACAAAATAATTTTAACCGAGAAAAGAACACTCTTTTTCGGAAAAGATAAGTGAAGGTGTACTGATGCATTGATCCTCGGCCTTCCTGATAGAGAGTTCTAAAACCTCTCATTTTTCTGCTTGCTTTTTTTCAAAAACCGTGTTTTATGAAACCTAGGACTACACTTACATTCTTTACGGTATCCGGCCATGAGACTACTACAGCCTCTTCTTAACATTTAAAGCATGCTGTCTTGCTTGATCATTGAAGCATTGCCCAGTTTGTCCTGTTTACTTTTCCACATGTTAGCGGTATCTTATACACATTAGATTGGCATTCAGTAAACCTATTCTAGTGACGAATGGTGCAAGATTGACTATTCCTGTTGCTGTAAGTACATGCACTTTTGAAAGCTTGCAAGGGGTGGAAAACAACAGTGTCATATCTGCTGGCTCTTTTCCTAAAATTGTGAGACACCTTATGTACGTAGTACCGTGTGACATGCAAAGGTGATTGGTCATTCTCTTTTTCTTTTGGTCCTGCTTCCTTTAACTTTACTTTCTGCAGGAGGGTTTCACAAACAAGTGTGATGATGCTATTGGGGTATTGGCTGGTGCTATCAGCCCAGGAGTGCTAAGAATGTTCTTCCTTTTCATAGTGGGCATTCAAAATTAGTAGAAAGAGGAATACATACCACATGTACTCAGGCCACCCTTCAGAAGTCATGTTAGCACAAGGGTGAGGTCAGGTTTAAAAACCAGATTAAAAGACTAAAAGATGCTGGGTATCCCAACAGAATCATCACACCCGTTTGCAAAACCCTCCTGCAGAAAGTAAAGTTAGACAGGACCAACAAAAAACAATGACCAAAACCTTTGCATGTTATACCACATCATGTGTCTCACAATTAAAAAAATAGCCAGCAGATATGATATTAGCGTGTTGTTTTCCACCCCTTGCAAGCTTTCAAAAGTGTGTGTACTAAACAGCAACAGGAATAGTCAATCTTGCCCCATTCGTCGCGAGAATAGGTTTACTTAATGCCAATTTAATGTTTGTAGAAGTATTTTTTATCAGGTAAACCAATGATAGGTGCATCACTACACGTTCACTTATCCTTTCCGAGAGGGAGTATTCTTTTCACAGTTAAAGATTATTTTGTAGTGCTCACACGTGTCGTCGCGCATGAACACGGTTCTTGTACTCCGTATAAAAGCGCTCGTAGCACATTCATTAAATTCAATTGACAGTCGGTGCTCTTTCCTGTCCTTTCTGTCTCTTCCGAAAGTTGTCGCACTGTGACTAGCACACAACCACGATGAACCAACTCTCCCAAATTAAGCTCTTGTTACGTAACACGTAGACCGAGTTTCGTATGAAAAGAAGGAGGCGGTGCTTTTAAAATAAAAATTTTCACATACAAAACACCTCGACGGCATTCCAGGAAGTTCACAAGGCAGCCACGTGACCAAATATTTTTCCTCTCCTAAATATTCCAGAAGTTCACTATTTAAATGCAGCACGAGTTTTTCGAATACATTTGAGATGGTTGCCAAAATGGCTGGGACATTTGGCATAAAGTGACCCAGCTGTGTCATTAGCCATAATTATGCGTTACCTCTTTTGTTTTTTGTGTGTTTTGACTCCGTTTTGTGTTCTTTATTAGCTTATTGTGTTTCTGATCATTGTATTGGTTTGTTAAGTATTCGCTAAAGTTATATGTGCAAAAAACCCGTATATGTTTGCATGTACATCATTTCTCATAACCAATTGCTATACATCCAGGAATACAAAGCTTAATCCACTGTGATTATATACATTTGAAAACACTATCCATATATATTTTTGTGTGCATCACTTCTTGGGAACGATTGTGTACATGAAGGCGTATATAGTGAAATCATGGTGATTGTATATATTTGAAAGAATCATAAGTATATATATGCTTGTATTTCATTCCTTTTAACCGATTGTGTACATGAAGGAGTATTAAACTGGAAACCACTGGGATTGTAGATACTTGAAAGAATTATAGGGATATATTAGCGTATAATTCATTTGTAGTCTCTATGTACTTGAAGCAGTATACTAAACTGAAACCAGTGTAATTGTATGTTGCAAAGAATTGTCAATGAAGTGAAACTGAATAAATATAATAAACATTTGAGGTGTTGCATGTGTAGTGTACGTATACGTGAACGTATAACTGGTGAAAAAGTTGTGTGGCAGAAGAAAAGTTTGTTTTATTTGCCTATTAAATAAACGCAATACGCAAGGGCAGCAAGGCTTCATTTTCTGTAACGCGCATTATGCATATACTGTGAAGTATATATAGATCCAGCACAAGTTCATACACGATGGCACGCGTTTATATTTTTGCCCAGACGCAATGAATGGAGCTCGACAGGTGGCGCACCATTGATAATGAGGACCACTTTCTTCAAGTAGTGTGTAATCAGTGCATGCTGATATCTATTTGTGCAGTCTAAAAGAATACTGGCACCCCTGCCATGGGCACTCAACACCCTTGTGCACCCTTCTCGCACCCTCCTCAGAGGGTGCTAAAAAAGTGATGGACATCGAAGGCACCCTTCCTTAAGGGTGTTTTTTAACACCCTACAGTTTTTTTACATGTACGCCCTATTCTAAGGGTGCATGAAAAAGCACCCTTTTTGGAAGGTGCTGAATAAACACCCTTAGGGTGTCGTCCACGGGACAAGCTCATTTACACCCTTCTGAGTGTAAAAATTTTTACTGTGTGGCCATGCCCCGCATCACTCTTGAGAAAGATTATCAACACTTTCCACTTGTTGTAGACACAAAGCTTAGAGCGTAAGTGTCCACTGAAAAAAAAATGTCAAGAAAACAAACATTTGTGGCCTGATTAGGTTAGACAGCGAAATCAAAGACATTACACATGCCAGATAAATATTTCCATTAGCCCTGTAAGGATAACAAAAATACAGATAAAATGCAAATAGATTTTGTAAAACAGAAAATAGACGAACAAATTTCCTTGAACCAGCATTCTCCCTTCGGAATAAATTTGCCACATTAACGAAACAAACTTCACAGAGCAAGGTTTAACAAAGCCTTCGATCTGACGTATTCTTTACAAAAAAGTGCAGATTAACTTCCTAATTAAAGAAAGATCGTTTTTTCGAGCGCTCGCTTGCAGTGCATAAAATGAAAACATCCAGCCACCCTAGTCGGCAACAAGGGGCTCAAGGACCAGCGCCTCTATTTTTAGTGCCCGGAACAAAAGAGCGGATTTCAATTGGTAGCGGCCCTTCATGGCCTCCGCGATGGCGGGCGCGTGGCGGGTTCCTCTCTTTCAGTCCTAATTGCATGGAGAGAGCGTGTTTACAGAGGTGGGCATAGCAAGCTCTTTTCTCCGCACTACGGCGCTCTTTTCGGTTGAAAAGGCTGACATGCTGGTGGCGGAGCTTTTATGTGGCGAGAAAAAAAAATGGTTTCGTGCTTTTATATAAATTTGTGTTCATTTGGAAATATCGAGCCAAGGTGTACGAAAGGCGACGTCAATGCTTGAGTGTATATATTCTCAACTTGACTTGTGCTGTAGATTTGCACCACTCATATTTGAGCGCTTATAATTGCGATGTTTCTGCAAGAGATCCGGGTGTGCTGGAAAATAACTGTGCTTTGAAGTATGCAGGCTGTATAGTAGAAAGGGCACTGGCAAGGAAAAAGATCACAGCCCAATCAACAAGCGAAGCCAGAATAGTGACACGCTCTATTCTCACGGGTTACACTCGATTTAAAGAGTTGCTTTTTCTTTCCTTTCGTGGAACCAGCGCTGTGTTTCTTTCTAACGCCGTTTAAAGAATCCTCCCGTCGAGCCGCAGACGCAGAATACAAGCGGGGGGTTGCAGGCGGTCGCAAATCATCTAGATGGTGTCTCGACTGAACGTCACCAGCTGTGCGACGACCACGGGCTGGTTACAGGCACGCTTTGGTCACTTATGGTCACCCATTCGCCCTGTGGATTTACCGTGTTCAATGAATATGTGAGGCAATGTAAGAACGAACGTCAAAATGCTTTGCTTATTCAAGAAGTACAATACACGCGTTCAGAGTTTGTCGTACCTGGTTTGAAACACAACGGTGTTACAGAGCAGTGAGATTTGCACTTTTTTTTCTTTCTTCAGTAGTCTACTTCGGCGAATACTTAGTTTTCACTAGAAACATGCCGTTATGCTACATCTTTGACCTTTTGATTTGGTTGCAATTTAAAATACTAATATTCCATTTGTGCTACCAAACCATAATCAAAGTTTAGATGACGAAAAAGGAGACGATCACGACTCAGGCACTTTCACTGTCAAAACGTGGGGAGCGATTGTAGGCCGGCTAATCGAAGTCTTTTACAATATTCCAACAAAACTACTCCTTACGTAACTTACTTCAATGACACGAACAGGACACTGAGTTACTTAGAGCGTAACTGCACTTTGGTTGACCACCTCATACGAATCTGTGCGTGATATAACAGTAAAATTTTGAGACAGGATAAGAGAGCAATACGAATCAACTGCGATAATTAGCCCACTTTTCATTATACAAGTCTCCAGAAAAGAGGAATGCTAGAATGCCTCTATATATCTCAAATCGAGGTGTTTAACACCAAACCAAACCGGACCGCAAATAAAAAAAGACTTTTATTCATAATACTGCTTCAGAAAAATTGATAGCTCCTTAGAATACCCTATTAGGAGAATGTCAAGGGTACCCTGCTTTTCTTCCTGAATGGGACCAAAATAAATGCAGTAACAAGAAAATACTATCCTTCAGTTCAGCCAGAACATTCTGACGGTTATTCTCGCTCGTACGCAAAAAAAAAATGTCGCACGCTGCAATCTCACGAGCTTTGCTGTCTGCCGCGGTGTCCCCTGTAAAATGCTTTCCTTTACTTCAGTCAGAAGACTCTGTCGTTGATTCTTGCTCGTATGCGAAAAAAAAGAGAAAACGAGCAAAGCTGGAATCCAATGCAGTAACCCTAGAGTGTCTAGACACTGTAGTAACACACCGCGGCTGTCTGCCGCGGTGTGCACCGCTGACAAAATCCGCGCCCTCTCGTGGTAGCCTGGCACGCGAGGCTTTACTCGTTTATTTTGCTGGGGAGCACGGCGATTGGAATGGCCGAAGAGAAACAAGCTGCGCGCCCTCCATCTCGGAGGCCATGGGCCGTCGGGGCTAGTGCGGCGTTTCGCCACCAGGCGCCGTAACTGGAGTTACATGCAGCCGCGTCGTCTCTCGCGCCAACGAATGCCGAGGCTTCGATCGAAGCTGTCATACGGCTTGGTTTTCGGCTGTATTCGCATTGTTTAGGGTGTAATGGAAACGAGAATCGTGAAGTACTTGTTGTTTGGACACCCAGCTCATTTCGAAGGCATGTGTCGTTCTCGACTACTTGATCTAGGCGCTCGCGCGTCGTCTGCTAAGCCGATACCGATAGCTCATGCCAGTAATAGGCGGAGGATTGTTTGGTCACCATGATGTTCACTTGCCTTAAAATGGCTTTTTTGACCAACTGAAAGTTGGTTTTTGAGAGAAGCCTTTGCCGAGAGATAATATTAAAAGCTTGGGTACATAATGTTCCCCGATGCTTGCTACTCTCTAGTGGCGTAGCACATTATGTGGAAGCCTGGAGTTCATGCACTAAATAGCACAAAATGCCACTATACCGCTTCCTGGGATACAGATCATCATCTGTTTTCTTCGCAAAGCATTACATGTGTTGCCACCGAGAAAAAGCAAGTGCCAGGAAATGAGGAACTACGGTAGGTTATTTCACCCTTGGAGAGCTTAAACAAATAAATCATCATGAAATAAACAAGAACAGCTTCATATGTGGCACGATTTCTGCAATCATGGCCTATGTTTTGAACAGGTGCTGTTAAGGTCTGAAGTCTAATAGCGACTCTTCAACTTGACACAAGGTGACATGCATGAAAAACGCGGCCTGTGGTCAGTTGTTCGAGCTTGTCTGTGTATTCGTGGGCGGATTATTGTAGCCCTAATACCCGGCTGCTCATCTCTGTTTCTTTTTTCTTCCCTTTAGCCTCCTAATTCAGCAGCGAGCAAAGTAGAGGTCGAATGGCTGTGTGGTGCCCATGGATTCCCATTCAGCTTTGGGGCGTAATGTTAGCGTTGCACACGGAAGGGATCGCGAGGCAGCTTTGATACCGATAGACTCATTGTTGATTGTTCGGATGCAGCGAACTCCACTCCCGTTTAGTGATACCAATTGCCATGTTGCCAAACGTGACGGGTACTCTTCAGCCACCACTACTTATAGTATATAAAATAATCGGGTTATAAATTACGGCTACATAATAGAGTGCAGTACGAAGATTTATTAGGAGACAATTTTTTTTGCCTGATTACTGCAAACATGCTTCCCCGAACAGCAGCGGAAGCTGAAATTTTACTGAGCTACAGCCGTACAGTGCATTAAGGCGACAGCTTTAAACGCCTCATCACAAGCGAAAATTCATCGCCGGCGGTGTCCACTGTCTTTTCGCGTCGTTGGTGTGAACTCGAGTGATACAAGAAATCATCATTACGCGAAAACGTCATGATATGACGTCACATATCATAAATGTTTGTGACGTATCGGAAGGTCACATAACTTCCCGGCATCATATACCATCTTCGCTGGGTTGAAAATCGGCCGATCATAAGGGCAGTGCATAACCAGCTGAGGGGCAGGAAACTAGCTCTGTCTGCAATCTTTGAGGCAGTAACAAAACCAAGTAGGGCGCAGAAATACCCCGGAGTGAAGTAGGAACATTCATTGCATTGAATAGGAAAAAAAAAGAGAATAGTTATCGCCTCTCAATCGTCTCTTCTTAGTTCACGAAGGGAACGATGACCTTTTTTTTTCTTTGTAACTAATGATAAAAGAAAAAAAAAACAATCTGATTTCTTTCCGTTAGATATGCAGAGTGGTAAACAGCAAAAACATATACTGAGCCATGCAATAGCTTGAAATAAAAAAATAAAAGGCGAATGCTACATAACTGGAACGCATATATCGAATCGGTTGCACGGCTTCACAAAGCGCGGTTAGAGTAACTTTGAGCGCGATTTAAACAGCGTGCCACTATGTTCGTGTTACTTTCCCCTTAACCCGTGAAAGTCGGCGAGGAGAGGAACGCAAACTAACTGACTTGAAAACGCGAATTTGCGAGCTTCATAATACGAGTGACCGTAAAGCACCAGCATCTCATTTGAATAACGCGACGCGTTATTCGAAGGTCGTAGGTTCGATTTCTTCTCACGGCAAGTTATTTGTTCCCCCACTTTTCTTTCTTCCTAATTACATTACACTGATAATATATATATATATATATATATATATATATATATATATATATATATATATATATATACACTGGAAAAAAATTGATCAGCGTTGTTCTGTTGCCGTAATTCGATAAGGGCTACAAATCTTGT
Source organism: Rhipicephalus annulatus (assembly GCA_013436015.1). Lineage (NCBI taxonomy): Eukaryota > Metazoa > Arthropoda > Arachnida > Ixodida > Ixodidae > Rhipicephalus > Rhipicephalus annulatus. Next base: position 21,057 of record WOVY01008013.1, read on the forward strand.
ACTGTTTCTTTTTTCACTGGAGTGAGTATTTAAATGTTAACCGTTCATTACCAATTCTTATTACTGTGCATGCGCGAGCAAGTTTTCTTCAAACAGATAGCCTCGATCACACACTGACTGTCAAGCTATATTTTCCACGCACCATTAGCCCCTGCCTGTCCGGCTTTATTTCATTTTTACTGTTCTTCTATTGCACGAGGGAAATACACAATGAGGCATGAGATTCCTACCAGTGTGCTTCGAAAACCTGTTGTCGTTCTCCTCCACCTTCAGTGGAATGTGGAGAGATTAAAGTTCTTGGAGCTAGCAAGGAAGCCTGGGAACGAGTGTTTTGGTTAGAAAATATTCATCCGGGAAAGCCAACTTACAAGTGTTTTTGAAGCGTGCGCATGGGGGCGCTCACTATTTTGCAAAGCACACAAGGTGAATTTTTCGTCTTCCTAGTCCACTTTTCTTGAAGTAACGTATAACAGAAAAGAATTATTAGAAATATGTTCGAATTCTTCTTAGAAGCACCACAATGAACACAAGGATGAATGAATATATGGGCAGCTCCCGTCCCGTTTGGTATTGATTCATCCTTGTTTAGAAAGCACTAAACACAAATGATTGATTGATTGATATGTGGAATTTAACGTCCCAAAACCACCATATGATTATGAGAGACGCCGTAGTGGCGGACTCCGGTAATTTCGACCACCTGAGGTTCTTTTAACGTGCACTTAAATCTGAGCACACGGGCCTACATCATTTTCGCCTACATCGAAAATGCAGCCGCCGCAGCCGGGAGTCGATCCCGCGACCTGCGGGTCAGCAGCCGAGTACCTTAGCCACTAGACCACCGCGGCGGGGCTAAACTTAAATGGCATTTCTTGAACACAAGGGTGACTTTCCTCATAGAATGGATATAAATATTCGCTAGTAGAAGAATAATACAAAAAAGTGCAAAAAACACTGAATTTACCCCAACAAAGATCTAATGGTAGTCATAGTCCTTTCCCAAAAACATTTTTTTTTCGTATTCAGGTCGGCTCATATCATCGTATAGACGAAGAAAAGGTTGACGCGTTTCTGTGGAAGCGAGCACATGCACGCTCTTTAAGAATTTGGCTTTGTGCCATAAAATGGTACTTGTCACGTACGCCACGCCTTTATCAAAAATAAGGACTTTCGGACAAGCCTCTTCTGCCTTGAATTGTCGCACGTGGTGTATTACTTTAATTTTCGTTTCACTTATTTGGTCAACAGCGCAGTGAACGACTAAAAGCGAATTGCAAACTATCAAGTTACTTTAACTTTTCGAGTGTGACATGTTTTCCTTTTGTTAACTGATATTTTAAAATTTCAGTAACACTTCTTTTTTCCGCGTCAAGAATTACAGATATGCTATTACATGAGCTATTATAAACCTATACTTCCCCACGGCAAGCTAGTTCAAGCAGAAATAGAGCAGGGTACAGAAATAGAGGCTCGCCTTCATCTAAGGTGATTCCATATTTTGCGAATTTTGAATGCATCGTCTGTGTTTTAGGAGTTGTCATGAAAATGTGCTGACACGCACATCTCTTTAACATCTCCAACCATTGATGACCATGGAATCATACACACTGGTCATGCTTCTGCAGATGGCACCGCTCTCACTTTCGTGGTGCTACCCGTCGAGAAACAACCTTGGTTGAGTACGTTGATGCATGCAGCCGCATTCATCAAGTCGGAACCGCGTACGAAATAACCTTGGCGACAGCATTTCTTGACAGCATTAGGCTACAGATCCGAAGCGCATGCCCACTACATGCTTAAATAAATACTGCTTTACTTATTATCAGATTCGAACACTAGCGGGAAGTCATTGTTAAAATAAAGTTATTCTTCATTTTGAAGAAATGCCATCTTTTTGTTTCCGTTCCTTAGACACCACCACTTTTTCTGCACACCCATTTTTCAAATTAAACATGGCGTCCGTAACATATACTTTGCTTCAGTAGTTCCATGCGGCACTGAGGAAGCTGTAGCCCTTCTCAACCAATCAAGAGGGCGAGCGCAATTAAACGTATCATCCCGACCCCTGCCATCCTCAAGCGGCGAGCGCTGAGCTTGAGGAGTGTCGGAATTTCCTTCATTTAACAGACTTTGTGCAGGACTCTGCAACGCACTGAAGTCGAAGTCGTGCAGCAGATTTTCTGAATCGCTGCCGAGGTATTCCAAAAATGAAAAGAACGTAAGGTCAAACTAACTATCACCTCTTCAAGCTGGCACCTGAAAAAATTGCGCCACCTATCGATGAGTAAACAGAACTTACAAACGCACAGTGTACGACCTCCAAGATTGACGAAGCACTCATCGCCACTCAATAAGCTTACAAAATTTATTATTTGAGAGTGGCTTTCAAAAACGGTGCTGAACCGATTCAAATACTTTGTTGTCGAAGCCAAAAGACACGAATATAAAGCGAATGGAAGCATCAGTTTGGAGCCTCCAAGCTACAGAGCGAACGACGGCCGCGTGACAGATTGGAGGTGGGCGACAACTTGTTCTGGCAGTACAGCCATATTTCCCTTATTTTCCGGACCCAATGCTAGTTTCTCCGCAGTGCTGCGGAAGCTTTGGCTACGCCAACTACTTGTAAAAATTTAGGCAATAGACTTACCAACAGTTTGTGCTTTAGAATTGAAAACCTGATGCACATGAGGCAGAGTTCCATTATTCTTTCTGCCATTTGCATGTTATAACACGAACAAACAAGAAGTATTTCTTTTGTAACATTGAGCCACAAAAATTATTTTCTGCGAACATTGGTGCACAATCGCCAGGCAGGTCACATTTACAAAACGCAGAGCAGACCTAAGTAAAGTCTTAGGCCGAAATTGTTTGTAGATGCTATGAGGACTGCCAATGGGTTCTGAACATCCGCACCAGATCGCAAGCATCTGCACTGACAGGCCGCGTAGCCTTGGCTGCTGCACGGAACTCATGAAACAGAGTACAGTGGGTCAGTGTAAGGTTGTAAGCACGCTGCTTTGCTCTCAAAATAAAATATTGCCATAATATGACATTTAATATGCACTGAACCAACGGAATTTGTCTCCCGTTCACATGTTGATATGTATAATATGTTAAACGCGTTATTGATGCGAGCGAACAAAACCGAAACCTGCCGCAAGCTGCCATAGTACTCGCGGAGCAACGCGAATGTGCGGAGGTCGCGCCTGTATTACCTTCGCTGCAATGTCATTATAAGCATGCGCCGTTTATAGATGTATTATTGTTACTTTTTGTTTTATTTTTTGTCATCTGTAAATGTACCGCAAATATGCACTTGTGCTATACCAGGGAAGATGGCATTGCTAGAAGAACGGCCTTCACGACAGTGTAACTTATCCGGAATGTTGCTATAGCCTTGGGCAGTAATGTAAATTAATAAATACTGTTGACATGACTTCGTCGATAGGTTCCCACATCTGGATACCAAAACATGGTGGCCACCATGGTATGTTATCTTACTAGAGAGTGTCAGTGAAGGGGAGGGCACGCCTTAATTTCGTCAACATTTTTTTTTGTGCTCCCCGCGTTCACCTGTTCACCAGCCGCGCCAAGGCAATGTGATCGCAGAAAAAAAACACGAGGGGGAGGGAGTAATCGGATGTCACAGATTCTTACCCCGCACGTTCCAGTAAAAATTCACGCAGCGTCCCAATCAGCTGGCACTCGAATATAGCGACCATGGTGCACGTCAATGCACACTATGTATGGAAGAATTTAAAGAACACTTCAGTGAAGGAGACGGTTGAGCTAAGGACGAATGAATAGAGCAGTACCGACATTTTGCTTATTCAGGTGGCTGCATATGTTTTATTGTAAGAACATTCTACACAATCAAACGATGGTAAAGTTCATTTTATTGTTCCTCCCGAACCAGCTCCTCCTTTCACAAAGCAAGTCGTACCACGGGAGAACTTTACCTTTTTTTTACCGCTCACATCCCCCCCCCCCGCTCCAGGGCTAATGCGACTTGCTGACGTACAATTGAAGCGTTAATAATCAGAGAGTTAAAAAGAAGGGGGCGTTTCTCCGCTCACAAAACATTTTGTTCACTGAACGTTCTTACAGGCAGCCTCCAGTCCTCGGAATCATAAACGAGGCCCTTTGTTAAAAAATTGTAGCTGATAACCTGCAAGGCGCTAACCGGAAACCGGTCCCGTACCCAGGTGTTCGAAGGAATGTCTCTACCAAAGAAAGGTAGGCAGATGGGGGCGCATGAAGGGGAAGAATAGCTGCTTCTGCTTGTCCTCATGAGAGGTTAGAATTCGTGCGAAGACATTGCCGAGTGCAAATACACCGTGACAATACAGAAATTGGCCAATGGGGAGACGCCTCAGTCGATCAGAGCTTATTTGAACACGGAGAAAAGCAGTCGCGACTTGCTTCGATCAGTTCAGTCCGCTAGCACATCAAGTACACAGCAGCAGCTGCCTGCACTGTCCGGAAAAAAGCATTAGCTCCTGATATCGCCAGCACTCATTCGTTGCGCGGTTTTTAACGAATTTGCCCGAACCGACGAGTGGATAGACACGTTCGTCACTGGACTACCGTCGTCACCTCTTTTTCATATCTTCCAACATCTTGGAGAGGTAAGTGATATTTTATACGTGGTACCTATCGCATCGTTCTTAAAATAACAGAGAATTTGAGATTTCCGCGGGTTCATTTTTTCAACAGGGTTCGAGTACGCAATAAATCCCTTCAGAAGGAATACTGCATGCACAGATTGCCCCTTTCATGATTGTTATACGTCAAGGTTCTTTCAGTTAAAATAGAAACGTTATCTTCACTCGCTTACGAGCTCCACATGTAAGATTTTCGGACTGCTTAGTGAACTTTTCTTGCTGCTAGAAATTTGCTGTCGCTATTGAATTGTATCTCACCCAAGAGGGAACAAATAAGCATGTTCGTTATGTATTTATTGAAAGCTTTTTAGATAATTATGCACGCAAAAATAAATACAGGAAGCGTATAAACACGGAGCGAGGCTTGACATTTTTTTGTAGCCTTAGTTTTCTTCTGTTGACATAAAGATGCATGGTACCATGTGCCCTCGCTTTTTTTGAGCTCCTTCCTGTACGTGCTGCACGATCACTGTAAGAACGATGGTGGATGGCTTGGCTGTGCTGTCCGAAACGAGAACTGTTTTGTTACTGATACGGCATACGGTGTACGTGAGCTCTGGGTGGCCCCACCAATGGGCTCGGGCAGGCCAACATTTTCTCTGACTGTGCCTGGCTTGAGCAACATTTTTTTTTATCGGGCTAGGGGCAAAGTTCGAATAATGACAAAATATACATGTGCCGGAGTTCCTCTTCAGCCCGTATCAATGAGCACACCAAATGAGCTTTGTGATTATCTAGCAATTAAGTCATTCTCCTCTTCTGCTTCGGTGAAGTGAAGTTCTGGAAGAACAAGAAGTCTAAAAATCTCAAGCTTGCTTTGGTTGCCAAAAATATATTGCGATTCCGGATACCAATGCGCGTTGTGACTGAAACTTTAGTTCGGCTGCATGAATATGTGATGTAAAAGCGTCGCATTACATACAAGCTGAATCATTTATTTTGCTTCTCTAACAATTAGAAATCTGCGTATACAGTGCCTGTCGTGTGTCGTTTGCTCATGTTTCAGTTCGGTATGTTCACTAAAATATCACATTATGGGAAAGCAATATCTTCTCTCCACAACAAACCATCATAAGGTGAGGTGGGTCGGGCTTAAACTTTGGTTTTTAAATATTTTTAGCTTCTCTGGCATTTCGTTCAAGCAAAGGTGGTTCCGGTGACTGCCATCACGTGAAACTGCGCCATCTACAGGCGATAAAATACAACTCACAAATACGCGATCCATGTCCACCGAGATTCGATAAGCCCACAGCACAGATCATTTCGGCAAGTCTCTCAAAAACGGTGCCGAACCTCAACAAATAATTTGCTGTCGAAGCTTCAGCTAATGAATCTCGAGCAAATAAATTCGTCAATACGTAGCTAGCAAGCTGCAGAGCGCAAGACGAGAACTTAATAGCTTTGATGGGGAAGAAACTGCTTTCAGTGCCGCGGCCATCTTTTACGGAAGCTTTCGAGCACTGTTCATGCCTAGTATTCATTTACACGTACGCTAGCATTTTGCGAATATTGGTCTGCCAGACAGACTAAATTATATCCCTTCGATGCAGTCAGCGGGGGTCGGGCTGACTGCATCGCTGACTGCATAGCTGACTGCAAATGTGGCGGTGCACAGCTCCAACACGTATGCCATATATTGCAGAGAGCCTATTCTATGTCAAGTGCGGTGTGGAGAAATCACTGGGTAGAACTGGGCTAAATTTTCTGCAGGTTCCGACCACTCCTCTTAGTTACTTATCTAACAATGACTAGTGCATCGCCGTTTATAAGTATTCCTAATAGAGCGCTCTCTCTACTTGCTCTCAGTGCATGGCTGTGAAATACTCTTGGAAACACACGTCAATTAGAAAACAAATAAAGTATATTTTTCCGGTTTACGCCATGCTCTGTTAGAGCCTTATTGCTTTTGAAATCAACGAATATGGAGGGTGTATAGAGCCGTTGTAGATTTCTTAAAATATGATATATCAGTACAAATGAAAAATAAAAAAACCCTGTAGCCTCTCTTCTCCTAATTCTTGCATGTTGAAATTAAAAACTGACCCGTCGTACGAGGCCAGTTTTAATTTTATGTCAATGATAAAGACTGAGACTAAAATTACCTGCATAGGTAATTTTTCTCGTATAACGAACACACAGCCAGACAAACGTCTGTCAAATATGTTTACCTCTAAATATTTTATATCTGGTTTGCGTGAACCTTGGTTTCGTAATTCTTGCTGAACTTCCCTTCGGATATTCTGACAGGGATTGAATGTTCCTGCGCAAAATGTGAAAGCTACATGATACGGTTTGGTTATAATACTCGTATTTAGCTATAACTTAACTGATACAGTGCAACACTTCAATTCAACACCCGTTCATAGGGAAAATTCTGACGTGCTCTCCGGTGCCGGCAAACATGTCATTTAAGGGAACTCCGGTGTATTTTCAACCGTACTGAGATAGTGCCGCTTTTTATTAGTATTGAAAGCTAGGGTGGTTCATTTTGCCCAGGCACACGTCCATTATTTTAAATAAGTAAAATACGAGGAGTCAAAACAGAAACCGAAACAGGCAGCGGCTCTGTCGTCCATGGTGGGTATCCGATGACGTTACAAGAATCCGTCGCCGATGACGTCACGAGATCCGCTACACACCCCGCCATGGCTCGCCAGCATGTAAACATAGCTCACGTGCCTCGATCGTCTGATGCGCGAAAAGCAAGTTGGCGATGTCATCCGACGCGGAATCAAGTTGTGCCGCTGATCGGAACTTACCTGCAGTGGCAAGTTCAGCCATGATTGCAGCTACTATCTGGGCACGGAAGCATCGTTTTTCTTTATTAGGGGCGAAGCTCCTTATGGCGTGGCTTGTGCGTTTCTTGTAGTACGTAACCACCAGTGGCACATACCCGAAATAGGTATAACATTTGACCTCCAAGGTGGTGCCGGTGAGAGATTTTTTCTGTGCGTTGTTTAACAATAAAAAATAGTGCTCAATGTACATACCAATGACTGCTAATGGGAAATGAGAGACAGGAGCATTCTGCTTTTAATCAACGCGCACGCTGCGATCCCCATTAGCAGCCATTTGCATGTACATTGAGCACTATCTGACAGGAAAAGGTTGCTACGTTATACTCACTGGGCGTAACCTCCTTGGTTTTAGAAAGGTTTAGCGAGCATTGGGCCGCAGTGCCATGAATACAGTGAACTTAAATATACCTTGAACTCAAGGTGGTTGAAGGTGGGAAGTAGACCCGAAGCACAAGCCGTAAGAAAGTGTGCGTGTGCCACCTCTCGTTTAGTCCTTACAGTGTCCACTGAATGGCGGTGCTTCTATATGGGCAATATATGATAAAAATATGCGAGATGGTGGGACTTGGAATGTTGAATAGATGGACGAACGGACACACAGACACATGCATGAATGGACGCATGAACGGACGCAGGGGCGGATGCATGAACGAACGCAAGGACGGGCGCATGAACAGACGCATGGACGGTCACACAGATGGACGCATGGACGGACAAATTTGCGTGGCAAGGGGTGTTGTTCACTTAAGGAATGGCCGCTCAGTTGTCCTCCTTACGAATTTTGGGAATGAATGTCAGCACATCGCGCAAGGTATGGCTATCGCCTATTTCCACAAGTTCTGCATCGCGACTGAACTATGCAGTTTAGCGGCAACGCCAACCACTCCACAAGAGACCTGCAACATTGACGCATCAGTTAACGTCAACCATAGGCTCCCAGAATATAAAAAAAACGATTTTTCGCCCTTATAAAAGAGTTTTCGGACTGGTTTTCAACGTCCTCTAAAGTGCGACGCACGGCTATTGCAAAACACAGGATTATAACAGAAGAAGCCACGAGACCGATTTACCAACACCCATATCGAGTATCGCAAAAGGAAAGAGATCAAGAAACAAGTGGAGGAGATGTTTTCAGATGACGTGATACAGCCTTCCAGCAGTCCATGGGCGTCTCCCGTAGTGCATGTTGAAAAGAAAGATAACAGCCTTCGATTCTGCGTCGACTATCGGAAACTGAACAGCGTAACGAAACGGGATGTATACCCTCTGCCGCGTATCGACGATACACTCGATCGACTACGGAGTGCGAAATACTTCTCCTTCCTTGATCTCAAGAGCGGATATTGGCAAATTGAGGTGGATTAGCGCGACCGTGAAAAGACGGCATTCATTACCCCAGACGGCCTATACGAATTTAAAGCGCTTCCATTCGGCCTGTGCTCAGCTCCAGCTAGGTTTCAGAGAATGATGGACGCTGTCCTCGCGGGACTGAAATGGCAGTCCTGCTTGGTGTACTTGGATGACGTTGTCGTATTTTCTGCTACATTCGACCAACATCTATAGCGACTACACACAGTATTAGAAGCCATTCGTTCAGCAGACTTAACCATCAAGCCAGAAAAATCTCACTTCGCTTTTGAAGAGCTTCGATTCATCGGGCACGTTGTCAGCTTCGACGGCGTTCAGCCAGATCCCGAAAAGACAGCTGCCATCGCGAAGTTCCCGACACCCAAAGACAAGAATTCAGTACGTCGCTTCCTGGGTTTATGCGCGTACTATCGGCGATTTGTGGAAAATTTTTCGAACCTTGCTGAACCACTTACTAATCTGACAAAAGACGAGGCGCCCTTCATGTGGGAAAGTGAACAACAGGAAGCATTTGATGAGTTAAGAACACGCCTGCAAGCCTCCCCAATCCTCGCCCACTTCGATGATACTGCCGAAACTGAAGTTCACACTGATGCGAGTAACGTCGGCCTCGGAGCCATTCAAGTCCAGCGGCAAAACGGCCAAGAAAAAGTTCTAGCGTATGCCAGCCGAAAGCTTTCGAAAGCTGAGACAAATTACTCTGCAACCGAAAAAGAGTGTCTCGCGGTCATCTGGGCCATAAGTAAATTTCGGCCGTACCTCTACGGTCGACTATTCTGAGAAGTCAGTGACCACCATTTCCTGTGTGTGCTGGCGAATCTTAAGGATCTCTCTAGCCGACTAGCAAGATGGAGCCTTAGGCTACAAGGGTACGATGTTACTGTGGTATACAAATCTGGGAAAAAGCACAGCGATGCCGACTGCCTGTCACGCGCACCAGTGGAGACGAGTGAGCCGGAGGAAGAAGACTTCCCGTTTCTAGGCGTCGTCCAGGCATCAGAAATCGCTCAACAACAGCAAAATGACCCCGATTCGCTGCCGCTTATACAGCGTCTCCAAGGACTCAACGTTAAAGTCCCGCGCACTTTATCTAGAGGGCGCCCTTCGTTCTGTCTTCGAGAAGGTGTCCTTTACAAGAGAAACTTCAAGCCTCATGGTGACAAGTTTTTACTCGTTGTACCTGCACATTTACGAAACGAGATTCTGCACGCATGTCATGATGAGCCAACATCTGGACACATGAGTGTCAGCCGTACATTCGCCAGAATTCACCTAAAATACTGCTGGCCAAAACTGTTATCATTAGTTCAGCGCTATGTGAAAACTTGCCGTCAGTGTCAAAGACGCAAAACTCTATCCGTGAAACCTGCAGGCCTCCTCCAGTCAATAGAACCACCGCATGCCCCATTCCAACAAGTCGGTATGGATCTCCTAGGCCCGTTTCCGACATCGACTGCACACAAGAAGTGGATAGTCGTAGCCACAGACTATCTCCCTCGTTACGCTGAGACTGACTCGCTGTACACCGCAACAGCTCTTGAAGCTGTCAAGTTCTTCATCAACAACATAGTCCTCAGACATGGTGCACCCAGCGTCGTAATTACAGATTGTGGCCCAGCTTTTACTGCAGACCTAATGAAATGTCTGATGCGAATGACCCATACAGACTAGAGAAGAACTACAGCATACCATCCTCAAACAAATGGCCTAACGGAGCGCTTGAACAGAACTCTGACTGATATGCTTTCAATTATATCGACGTCGAACATAAACTGTGGGATGAAATATTGCCCTACATCACGTTCGCATATAATACAGCCGTTCAAGAAACAACGCGAGTGACCCATTTGAACTTGTATTCGGCTGAAGAGTCACCACTCCACTGGATGCCATGTTACCACTGAATGATGAAAGCAGCAATCTACCTGGCCTAGACGACTTCCTGCAAAGAGCCGAGGAAGCACGACAGATGGCGAGATACAGAATACGCCACCAACAGCGTATCGACTCCTATCGGTACAATCAGCGTGGTACCGAAGCGCATTTTCAACCAGGTGACAAAGTATGGATATGGACTCCAGTGCATCGCCGTGGACTTTCTGAAAAACTTTTTAGCCGCTACTTCGGGCCTTACGAAGTACTCCATCGTGCAAGCAATGTAACTTACCAAGTCAGATCCGCTATACACGGGAGCTCAAAATGCCGCAACCCTACAGAGGTTCTACATGTAGTCCGGATGAAGCCTTACTATGAAAGATCACCGGAAGACCAGCGACGCCTACCACGAATCTATTCATTACCTGACGCATCGGGACGATGCGTATGAGGAGGGGGATTATGCAGTGTCATAGTGCTTGCATTCAAACAACGCGCCCATCACCACGCGCGTAGGGACATACATGCGCGCTGTCTAGTGTTGCGCAGAAACGATGATGATAGCACGAGAACCCAGCTGGCCCCTGCTGGTGCGCGCCACGCGCTTGGGACTCTTCTTGAAGAAGCAGAAGAATACATCTTTGGTGTTCTGCTGTAACGTGCTACACCATAGTCCCTTTGAGTTGTGGGCACAGGTTCGCCCTTTAACAAATACGTTTTATTACACCCCGAGTCCTTCAACATCGTTACAATATGACTCCCTTCTTAATGGCAACTCATTCTGCTCCCATGTTCCAAAAGGGATCAAGTGAGTACCCAAAGAGCATTAGCGTGTCAGAATTCTTTCTGGCCCTCTTTTATTTTGGAGTGTGCGACCTACTTTGCTTTACATTAGCCAGTGGTATGCTTATCTACGAGTAAAGCTTCTCAAAATAGTGATACTTTAATAAGTGGCGTGTTGTTTCAACTATTGAGTCCTCTAGATAGAATCGACTAGGTGATATTCTTCCATGTCTTTTAACGTGGACCTTTAAGTTCGAAATGTGCTACAATTTAACTTTCGCGGTGTCCTTTGCACTTAAAAAAACTGCACGATGCAGTGCGAAAAAGAAAAAAAAACTACTTGACAACGGTAGCTAACAGTAACGTGAGTGCCCGTCAGTTAATAATGCTTTATTGCAGTATTGGTACCTTTGCAATTGTTAAGACAAGTTTTCTTCAATATTGAAATCACTGCCTCACATTCCTTGGTTGCACTACAGCTGATTGACGGTGGAGGGGACCAATAGAGTAGTTAATTTGTTTCCTTTTTTTATTCCAGATAGCACGGTTTGAGCTTATAATGTGTATTAAAAATGAAACGTTGTGATCCCATTTGCTCGAGTTATTCACACCATTCGTGAGTACTTTACCATAAAAAGTGCTCCCTTTGTGGATTATCTGCTAGTTATCGCAGCAGTTTCCACCCTGCCATAAGACGTTTCCAGCAAAGTGGCAAACAACACAGAACAATTTTTGAAACCAACAGAATTAACAAGAAAACTTCTTGCCTTCACAGAAGTCAGGAGAGAGGTCGTAGTAAAGGGAATTAAAACCGGTTCACCGAAGAGTCAAACCTGTCAGAATGGTCTGCTGGTTCTTCGGTATACTTCTTTCTCGTGTCTTGCACAACGTTGATATTATGCAGTACAGGGACCACGAGGACATTGCAAAAAGTCATGCAAATGGCTTCCCCTGTTTGTTTTCTGTATTTATTATTCAAAGAAGTGCCAGAGAAAACTTTTTTTTATTTGAACCTTCCATTTTTATTACGTAGGGTTCAATGTAGCAACGGAATGAATATGTTTCCGCATGGTTGCGCACTGTTGAAGGGATTGAGACCTTCCCTGTCACAGTATCTCAGCTTCTTGCGGTACAAGAGACTCAGGAGTCGGTGCAAGTTGGGCCTCCTTTCGTGCAACAGCCCCTGCAAGTCGATGAATCCACGGAAACCATAGCACCACGACCCCTGGATACCGCCGTATCCGAGATTTCAGTGCTGCAAGACGCTCCGGAGGCAACCAAATCCGAGGAACCAGTGGTTACGCAGCCCCTTGGTGCGACCTTTCTCGGGCCTCGTGCTGTGGAACAGCCCTTGGAAGTCGTCATACCCGAAGACCCTGCGGTGCAAAAAGCTCAAGAAGGCGAGCGGTCTCGGACTTTTGTGGTGCTACCAAACGTGGAAGTAGCGCAATCAAACTCTCTCGTGCATTTGCAGTCCCGTAAGTTCTACAGGTCTATCACTACCACAACGCCCATACTGAAAGTCTATGCTTTCCCACTGCGTGAGCAAGATTTCCATCCGAACTGGATTTGCCTGGTAACAAGGAGTGGTGACGTTGACACAGCTGCCGCCTTTCTGTTTGGCTTCATCAAACTCTTCTGCAGAGATGATTACTATAAGGTAACTAAGCTCTCTTTTTGTGGTGGTTTCGGGATGTCTAACAAGATCAGCCAGTGTATACATTCGGATACGCATACTAAAGTAAAAAGAGCTTGCCCACGTTTCAAGGGCGCGAAATGTAGTCCAACTGAACGAGTGGCAAGGCAGAAACCAGAAGCCACCTGGACCACAAAGGTTGTTTCGATGGCACACTGACTGGGGCATAAGCATTTTAATATCAATTACCAGTGCAATATCGCTCGCACTAAAGACAGAAATGAACTGCAATAATACGGAAAGACGGGCTAGTTGGTACTGCTGCATAATTGAAGTTTTTGCGCACACACACAAGGACACAGAAGAAGGGAACACAAGGACCAGCGCAAAACTGCGCTGGTCCTTGTGTTCCCTTCTTCTGTGTCCTTGTGTGTGTGCGCAAAAACTTCAATTATAAAGACAGAAAGGTTTACGGATGCAGCGTTTGCATACTGTGTTCGTAATCACAAAATTGAGTTAGAAAGACTGCTGGAAAAAATCTACCTTTATGTTTTTATAGAAAATTTATTGTATCGAACTCTTCACTTAGAACACCCTAAACTGCAAATTAAAACTAAGTGAAACTCCAATTCTAAAGAAAGATTATTAACCTCTCGCACAATGAATGAGTAATTTAATTGTGGACTTGATAACGTAAGCTAGGAAGTATTCTATCGAACACGTCATTCGTGTTATTAAGCAGTGAAACGGCATGTGTTGCTGATACCGCGTCATCTGTGACAAGAGAAAGAAAACAAAGCGTTCAAGCTAACAGCCTGAACATCGTGCAAATCATGATTTTGTGGTGGAACTTTGGGGGCTGTCATGAGTTTCCAGATTCGTGGTGTGGCATTTCAGCAATGAGGCTTTCCGGTTATTAGTTCTGCATGATGCGTACGCGAGCGGCTTTTGACAATAACTTGATATACTGGAACCTCGGGCTAACATTTGTTGTTTCATTTGCGTGTCAGGTTTTGCAAGGCAGCGCAGACGATGGCCTGTGGCTGGAAGCGTTGAAGATCGACAGCCTGAACCTGTCGAACGTAATGTCCGGGTCGGAGCCCGTCGCCACGATAGACGATGTCTTCGTGCTCATTGGGGTGATGCTCTGCAACGTAAACTCCAAGGAAGGTACCAGCTACGACTGGTTCCAGAACCGGGTGGATGACCTCGTGCCGCTTTTCCCTCTGGTTTCCGAGCCGCCACCAGTGCCGCTGTACAGTGGGTCACTGGCAGAAGACCTTTCCATCTTAAGAAAACTGTGGCCCTGCACCATAGCGCAGATTGTCCGCACTATCGTTGAAGGCAGTTTCAAGGTACGTACGATTTGATGAAAGTAGAGGATACGTTGACTCATCGTGCACTACTTGTACACTCGAAATGTGCCTCGCCGCGGTGGTCTAGTGGCTAAGGTACTCGGCTGCCGACCCGCAGGTCGCGCGATCAAATCCCGGCTGCGGCAGCTGCATTTTCGATGGAGGCGAAAATGCTGTACACCCGTGTGCTCAGATTTGGGTGCACGTTAAAGAACCTCAGGTGGTTGAAATTTCCGGAGCCCTCTACTACGGCGTCTCTCATAATCATATGGTGGTTCTGGGAAGCTAAACCCCACATATCAATCATTACATTTGAAATGTGGTTCGTAGTGAAGTTTAGAATTGTTAGCAATATTAAAGTATATTAAAGTTCACCATATACATCAGTTTGAAAGCAACAATTGCGAGCAACGTGCTTGCTTGTGTGAAATCCATGTCATGTAGTGGTGAAGGTATTCCTGCCCTCTGTGGTAGCTCTTTCTTTAGTTTGAGAGTCACTACCACAGACTTACATTGCACCTAATCATTTTGCTATCCGTAATCTATAATTTATTTGAAAGTGAAATATGCACGAAGGATGTGTGTGAGACATTGACATGTCAATGTTCAAAGTATTTCTTAGAACTGTTTCAGTGTGGAAGTAAGTCTTCGCAATGGCTGTTATCCTAGAATGCTAAAATTTAGTGACCCTATGGATCGAGTGCCTTAACCTATTTTTTACTTTTCTAAAAAATTTTTTTAACATTTCTAAATAAAACAGCCGCTGTCTTGGTTTTTCTCTTATGAAGCTGAGTTGCGCTCTTGCACTAGACCAGGTTGTTGTGCTATGGTAAGAAGTTTTGCCGGCATGCTTGCATGCTTGGTTGTTAATAGCTTGCAAACGATAGACAAAATTCAAACGGCAATTGCTAGAATGCTGCAAGGCCACAATAACCGTCATGCTTTTTGTGCCTTCAATGTTCCACCATGAAAAAAGACTAGGAACGTAATATTCTTGAGTGCCCTTGACTTATCACTCATCTCCCTTCTTTCAATTCACGCAGGGTCCAATGAGGTGACTTCAAGGCTATGTCTGCGCACAGTGGCGCACAGCCAAGAAGAGGCGGGCGGAACCGGAACTGTTGGAAAGCGTCCCATCTGAGCTTCCCATGCCACAAGAGGCTGAGGAAACCCCCCCCCCCCGCCATGGAATCCTCTGTCGTCAGCGCAACAGGAATCTCGCATGAATAATACTCCTGTGGCCAAAAAGCCGCGACAAGAGCCAGGATTCCACCCTACAGTGGACGTATTACACGAAGACGTCCCCTCCGTTGCTACCACCACGCTGCCGACCCCAAACGCTGGCACATCCATGCCTACCGCTAAGACCACTCAAAAGATGTTCGAGTTCCCACCTGGTAGGGCAGTTTGATCTAACCTGGATTTGTCTGGTGACAAGAAGTATGCACCCGGTCACCACAGTTCCCTGTCTGCTTGGCTTCATAGGTCTTGTGTGCGGAGATGATTTTGAGAAGGTTAGTAACCTCTTTTATTTACTTCAGTTATCACAGAATAGGATAAACTGTTGAGTGGGTTCATAAACAGGGATAGGGAGGTCTATTCTTTCGACATTATGCACTCACATAAGTTTTAATGGCTACATATACAACAAACGTAGAATTCCTTCAAAGACGTTGACGCAATCCGGTGGTGTTTATTTTGGCCAAACCAAGATTACATAATTTTCAATTGGAGATAAACTCCAGAAGTTCTTTCGTGAACCAAGTCACCTGATTTATTTATGAGGTATACAATTGAGCGTAAAAAGGGGCCTTATGGTTGAATGAGACAATCTCTAATGAACAAAGCAATCTAACTTACAGGCTTACTTTTCGTTATATATCATAAAGGTTCTGACGAATGGTGTTATGTTTGTTGTTTTTATTCTACACATGTGAATTCGTGACGCAATGAATGAAGGTAGTGCGCATTTAGCTTAGCGAAACTATTAGTTACTCGAAGGAAAAGTTAGTTTTCTTTTTTGGGTAGTATTACTTTTCAGAAAATGCGTCCACTGAAACCGGCAGTGAATCAAAGAAATTTTGAATGGCTACCTCGAAAGGAGCCCTCACCTAAAGTTTCTAGATATTCTTAAATGTATGTCTCTGAAAAGGGTCTCGAATTATGTTCTACAGTTTGATAATGTTAGATATGCATCTACAGTGAGGGCCATAAGCCAAATTCTATATTATCACTTTGTGTGCAACACAATATTTACAATGCGCATGTTGTCATGCTTCCCTTACGCCATAGTATTATACTTGCTGTAAATTTAGGTCTATTTAATTATATTCCGGGCGCAAGTCTCGAATAATTTCGTATTGCTAGTGTTAGCTATAGACGAATGTTTTCATGAGGGTCATGCTTGCGTATACCTGTTCAAACAGAGTTTTAAGAGGGGGGGGGGGGCGTGGATTGCTTTGGATCTTTCAGGTGGCTCGATTAGGTATTATCCTTGTCTAATTTTTGATGGGGAATACAAAGGTGCATTTTCATCACAGTAACCTCATTTACACATTCATGCAAGTGAGTATTGTTCGTACGCACAAGATCTGTCTATCGAACGACGCGACTATTACATCGATCGTGACAACTGTGCATCAATGTGGTATATTTACTTCATTTCATAATTACAATCTGCACCGTTACGAACTGACCTACAGAGGGACGGTTGAACCCAGTTTGTACTTGTAGGTACTTTTGAGTCTACGCAGGCCGTCACTATGGCTAGTTGATGAATAGTTTCGCTATCTTCCCTGCATTCTCCGGTCGTTTAATTCGTGTATTGTTGTTGTTAGTCGTCTGACAGGTATTTTCTCTTATTTTGTCGTGTCTAGCATTTCCCAAAACCGGTACCATTACTTTTATTTTTTTGAAGTACTCAATACGTATGTATTGATAACTTTCCGTATGAATTGGGTATTGAACTGGTTGCTAACAGTTGTTTTTTTTGTCGGTAGGTTTTGGACGGTGCAGACAAAGATGGCCTGGCACTGCAGGCAGTGGAACTGAGCGGGGCCGAGTTACGCCAGCGGCTGAGCCACCTGATGATTCATTGGTATCCTGCGGTCAGGATACGAGACAAGGTGTGCGAGAGGCGAAGTCAATGCTTGGGAGTATATATTCTCAGTTTGACTTGTGCTGTAGATTTTCACCACCCATATTAGAGCGCTTACAATTGTGATGTTTCTGCAAGAGATCCGGGTAGGCTGGAAACTAACTGTACTTTGAAGTTTGCAGGCTGCATAGTAGAGAGGGCACTGGCAAATAAAAAGATCGCAGCGCAATCAACAAGCGAAGTCAGAATAGTGCCACGCTCTATTCTCACGGGGTTATACTCGATGAAAAAACTCCTAAGCATTTCCCCGAGGGTGAACATGGTTAAGTGCGAATGCACGGGGTGATGCTATGAGGGGTATTTATTAATTCGCACTATTATATTTATAATCACACTATGGTGCCTTTATGGTGTAATGGTTCCTGGGAATCGCAATTTGATCACACCGGGGAGTTTACGTTAACTCACTGGCGAATGCCAACGGATTTTAACTTTACTCCCCCTCATAGCATCACCCCGTGCATTCGCACTTAACCATGTTCACCCTCGGGGAAATGCTAGGGAGTTTTATTACTGATGATGATGATTAAACTGTAATTAATGAAATTAAGTGTTGTTTGTCATGAAGCATTTGTACACAGATACATTATATACGAAGTATTATTTATTTACACTTCACGATTTTCGTACGATGCATTAAATGCACACATCGCGAGCGCGTCACAAAGACACACACAAACTACACTACAGATTAGCACCTATTCGTGTTATCGTTGTAGCTCACGGTTAGTACCAGCGCTTTTTGATCCGAGAAATGTACGGTGAGCGGATCCGGCAAGACGGAGCGGACCGTACAGTTCCTACTGAACGTCAAGTCTATGAAGCCACTGTTGATCGTGGTGGGAAACTCGAGAGACAGACACGTCATCGAGTAAAACGGGCCACGGTCTCGTTGAAACGCGTGACATCGGTGTTCGAGTAGAAGATGCGCACAGCCGAGGGCACGCGCTCGACGGCTTCCTCGATCGTGACGAACCTGGATTCGAGAAGCTTTACTTTTTCGGGCTCGAGCGCGCGGCCGTCCCTGATCTTGGTGAGGACCGCGGAGAAGGTGACGTCGGACTGGCGCATGACTGTCACGAGCAGGAAGTATTCGAGATGATGCCAGGTGACAGTGCTGAATCCGAGGAGACCATCAGCACTGCGGGGCCGCTTGAAGATCTCGCTGGCACACACGGGCGGCAACTGCCGCAGGTCCCCGCAGAGGATGACGTCCAGTCCACCGAAGGGTTCGGTGAGTCGCTGCGTGATCTGGCGCAGACGGCAATCAACCAGTTTGAGTTGGTCGGCGGACATCATACTGACTTCGTCTATGATGACGCACTTGACTCTGCGGAAGGCACACCGGAAGGTGTTCAGGTCACTAGGTCGGAGTCCACCGTCTCCCATGACTCCGAGGTGGGCTTCCTGTCGGTTTCCACGGGCAGCCCGCCCGAGTTTGAAGGCACTGTGGACGGTGGCTCCACCCACAGCAACGGCGGCCTTTCCCGTACTGGCGCAGATTACGTACGCGTTGTAGACAGAAGGGACGGATGAGGAGGAGCCGTCTTCCCAGCCAACGGCACCGCAGCAGACCTTACAGCGGTTATACACGTCCATGGCGAGCTTGAGCACGAAGATCTTGCCACAACCCGCGGGTCCCGTGGAGAAGACCCGCAGCGGATGCTGCCCCGGCGTGGTCTGACGGTGCAGAATCTCGCGCAGCCACTCGTACTTCTCGGGGTTGGTGCTGCGCATCATCGAGACGTACTCTTCTCGTTCCATGATTCCGCGCCGTTTGCGTACCGCAGCACACGGCGTACTGACCTCCTTGAGCAGTCGGAGCAGGCGCTCGTTAGGCAGCACGTCCGCGTACACACTAGCATCCGCATCTAGTCGTTCGGGGATTTGTACCCGCGCGCACCCGTCATCTTCATTACATTCTTCATCTTCTTGCATTGTTCTTTCTTCATCCTCCTCTCTCTCTCGTCTGAGCCACAGCATCTCGGCGTAGTGGACCTCCACCATTTCTTGGACCAGTGCATTGTCATCCGCCGGGTTGTATTCTTTTTGTTTTACCTCAATCAACTGCTTGTTGTTCGCCTAGATGGACACATACCTGTTACCATCCAACACATCAACCGTTTCGCTTCGGAACTGGACGTATAGAAGGACATTTCCCCGCATATACGACTCCACATCGTCACCGGGGTTGTATCCGCGGTAGCGTATCAAGTTGGCCGTACCCTGATGTCACAGAACGAGCGCTAAAAATGGGCGCGCCACCAAATTCTTGCGATGATGCGCGGGAGAGACGCCGGGAGGTCAAAAGAAAAAGAAAAAAAGAAAACAAACATCCAAGGCTCCCCGGGCGCGCGCTCTCCCCTCGGAAGCGTGGCTTCGCCGACGGGCCTCCTCACCCCACATTGGCGGCTGACAAAGCCCTCGAAATTTCTAGAACGAAAAAGGCGTGGTCATACTGAGTTGAGTCATCCGACACGGAAGGCATTCGAACCGTCTCGCCCTCTCCCCAGCCTTCGCTGCGTATCGCGCCGACGAAATGACGAGAACCTTCCGGAATCTCGCGCGGAAGGTATTTAATTGAGCAACCGAGGTGAGAGAACAGGAGAAGACGGAAGCTAGCCCCAGAGCGCGTAGGGTATCCCGCCGTGTAGTCGGCGAAGGTTTTGTCCGTAGGGACAAAGCAGGAGGAGAAGACGGAAGCTAGCGCCAGAGCGCGTAGGGTATCCCGCCGTGTAGTCGGCGAAGGTTTTGTCCGTAGGGACAAAGCAAGAGGAGAAGACGGAAGTTAGCGCCAGAGCGCGTAGAGATTCCGCCGTGGAGTCGGCGAAGGTTTTGTCCGTAGCGACAAAGCAGGAGAAGAAGAGGATTTCCACCTGAGGGGTGAAGGCTCGAGCTACAGGCAAGAGCGTGTGTCTACCGGTAACGAGCGAAGACGCGTGGCAACACCTGCGTGTGTGAGGCCGACGTGTTTCCGGCGAAGAAGTTTGAAGCTTGGAGAGTGGCCAATTGAAGACGCGAGGTTTCCTGGAAGAGAAACTTCGGCGAGGTTTCCTGGAAGAGAAACTTCAAGGGGCAGCGGAACGACAACAACGCTGGACTTTGAGTGAGTGATTCTCGGAAGAGTATCATTCAGACTTTGTTCCAAGAACTTTGGACTGAATAGGTTTTTTTATCTCTTTAGTTTTTAAGTGTCTTGGTGGTTCAATGCATGCGACTGCATTGTAGTGCGTATTGTTGTCTGCGTCCGTGGTTTCGAGTGTGGCTGATTGTACTGTGTTGTACGTTGTTTGATTGGTGACATATTGTCCTCATCTATTGTGGAGTGTGCATACTTGTGCATTGTTTTCGATCTGCCATTATTGAGAATATAATTTTGTTTGATATGTTTATCAACTCTGGGCTTTGACTTGTTCTTTGGGCCACAGCCGGCGTCCGCTGGCGCGCCAAAAAGGACCACTTCCAAATTGTCCACGCTTTCGTGGTGCGATTCGGGGGGCCGATACATCGGCCCTTGGAATCAGCCCGGCGATCGCCTCCCTAATTAACGGGAC